>ONZH01028980.1:0-46778 GCA_900303285.1 Rhinella marina
TGGCCTTAGACAGGACTTTACATTAAGGCAGACCCCTCCCCCTCTCCGGTTTTGACGATCCTTCCTAAACAAACTATAACCCTGTACGTTAACTGCCCAGTTATAGCTATCATCCATCCATATCTCAGTTATTCCTCCTCACACATCACTAATTCCAATTCACCTGTTTTATTAGTCAGGCTTCTGGCATTAGTGTACATACAATTAAGAGGTTTATGTATATTTTTTCTTCTGAACTGTTCTAGTCCCTCCTTCCATTCCTCCCCCAGTTCCATTACCTTGTCCCAGGTCTCTATCTGCACTATCTTCCCCTCCTATAACATAATTACCCTCCCCCAGTCCCTAGTTTAAACACTCCTCCAACCTTCTAGCCATCTTCTCCTCCAATACAACTGCCCCTTCCCCATTGAGGTGCAGCCGATCCCTACAATAGAGCCTGTTTTAGGTGTAGAAAATTATGTAAATCTACACCAGCAAGGGAGCTGGCCTAGATTTGGGCTTGGAAGTAGATGTGCCTTATAAGTCTAATGAGTCTAGAAAGACTCCAAAAACAATGGGGTAGATTTATCAAAACTGCTGTGAAGAAAAATTGGCTTAGTTGCCTACAGCAACCAATCAGGTTCCACCTTTCATTTTTCAGAGCCCCTTTGGAGGGTGAAATCTGGTTGGTTGCTAGCAATCAGCAACAGACACAAACTACTATAATAAATGTCCCCCAAAATCTCTATGTGGTTTGAGTCAGGTTTTGATTAGACACTCCAAAGGCTAACTTTACAGCTATGTATTTAGATGTGAACTTTTTATTCTGTCTCAATTTACTGCATAAGGCCGTAAGTGTTTTGCGGTCCGCAAATCATGGATCCGTAAAACACAGATCCCGGCCAAGTGTATGCCAACATTTATTTTTAAACTTCTATAGAAATGTCCTATCTTTGTCCACCAAGCGGACAAGAATAGGACGTGTTCTATTTTTTTTTTTTTTTTCAGGATGCGGATGCAAACAGCACACAGTGGTGCATATTTATCAAGCTTGCCTGTTTTTGGCCATAAAATTAGACTGGTGTATTTCATTTGAAAAAAAAAAAGAGCCCCATCCAGCATTAGCAAAGGCATGTACTACAAACCTACAAACTTGTACCCTTAAGCAGGGACAAAAGTCATGCCCACACAAAAAATGTATATACAAATATATAGCTTTATTACATCAAATAAACAAACAATAATAATAAAGAAATAATAAAACAAAGAATAATAAATACACAAACGGATAAATCAGGGGTAATGCTGTAAGAAGGCTAACAATGACCTAAAATGCTATGTGGATTCACAGGCCCCCCAAGTCTCACTACCCCCGAAAAAATGTGTAATACATGTCCATAACAATAGAAATGATCGCAGGTGAGATAGAGGATAAATAGAGGATAGAGGATAAATATAAGTAAAGTAATACAAACCCCAGCCTAACAATGTAGCCTAATATCTGTGAAAAATGCATTGCATCCGGATGTCTTCTATATTTCACGCAAGCCCCATTCACTTCTATGGAGCCCGATCCTTTTTTTTCTGTTCTTCTGATAGATCAGAAGAATGGATAAATAAATGGTGATGTCAACAAGGATAAACAGAAACAATAGTGGCCTCTTAACAGAGTACGGAGTTTTGGGCAACAGCAGTGACAGTGACAATAGTCGCCCCATGACAAAGTGGGGAGGTGGAGCAGCAGCAGTGGCATACTGAAAAATGGTGGCAGATCACAGTAGCAGCAGAACCCAGCAACAGCAGTGTGATAGCAAGGCCCAGTCCCTTGCATATCCTTTGAACATGTACATATCAGTAGGCTAAGAAGACTCATTGTAGGAATAGCTGTAGAAGCAGCAGGCTAGTGGCATCAGACAGGTTGCAGCATCAGAATGGTGGTAGCAGCACATAGCCAGCACATTTTGCAGAATATTGCGGTGTGGGAGCACACTACAGTATGATCATTAGTGACAGAATCATTTATTCTGTTGTATCAGTCTTCGGTGTCTGGAAAATCTGGTTGATCCACATTTGATTCAACTTTATTAAGGTTAGTCTCTCAACATTTTGGGAGGAAAGGCAAGTTCTCTTAGGGGTAACTGTGCTCCGCCTCACTGAACACCCATACTGATACCACACTACTGGCCTGGCAGGAAAGCATGCTCATGGCAAACTTGGCCAGTTGAGGTCACACATCAAGTTTGCATGGCCAGTATCCATGGGACCTCGGATAATGGGTGACAGGGTGCAATCCAAGTATGCCACCACCTGTTGGTTAAGGTTCTGCTGGATGTCCTGCTGCTGCTGGGTGGTTTCTTCAGTAGGCAGCTGGACAAAAAACAACTGCTCATCAGAGACTCCAGACTGAAATTTATGCATTTGGATCTGGTGCTGCTCCTGACTACCACCCCATCCCCCCTTCATGGCAGTGGAGCAGAGGGTTCCCCCAGTCAGACCTTCCTGAGGACAGGTGATGACCAATTGAATACACAGCATGTCTCTGTAGTAGTCCATTTTAGCATCCCTTTCAAAATGCCCCCATTTTTGACCAGTAGTGAGGGTCTAACAATGTGGATAAACAATAATCATCCATCTGCCAAATCCTGACAATGCAGTTGTCACTACACAAACATGACAGCATGCATCTGGTCATTTGCGCAAAAGACTCAGAGGGCCTCCGTGCCTCTATCGCCACTGCATACTGCCAAGGTCAGTCAGGGTCATCTGTGTCATCTTCATCATCGCCCTCCAGCTCCTCATGCTCTTCCTCCTCCTCCTCTTCTCCCAGTTCATCCTCCTCAGGGCTTAGTTGGCCATGAGATGTAGGTGCCATGTCTTCTGTCCCTTCGCCAATCAGATTTGTCAGCATCCCCTCCATTACGTGAAGAATTGGAATGACATCATCCCATAGTTCTGCTGACGGACAAATAAAGTGGCCTCCTCAATGGGCCTGAGCAAATGGCATGTGTCACGTATGCGCTGCCACTAGCTAACGTTACACAGGGGAGTACACCTGTCCGTCTGCTGCATTAAGAAATCATTGACCTTCTTCCTCTGCTCATACAGTAGGTCTAACATATGGAGAGTGGAGTTCTAATGTGTGGAATCATTGTATATGATGCATTTTGCCTTTGCAGCTCAGGAGGGCATGTTTTGCATGGGAAGAGTGGCTGAAGTGCATGCACAGTTTGCTGGACATTTTTAACAGCTCTTGCAGTTCAGTGGAAGATTTGAGGAACTGGGTGACAACGAGATTAAAGATGTGCGCTATGCAGGGAGCATGGGTCAGCCCTCCCTGACGCAGCACAGACAAAATATCCTTCCCGTTATCAGTAACCATGGTTCTTATCTCCAGTTAACAAGGAGATGATGGAGGACCACTGTGAACTGTGCTTAGAGGGGATGGTGAGGGCAAGGTGGTGGATGAGGAGGCAGAGGAGGACATTGGTGCACAAATACCACATTTACAGCACAGAGGAGGCAATGCCATCACTTGACCAAGTTGCTGGTGTGTCTAGCCCGGAAAGATATTTACCTAGTGGGCTGTGAACGACACATATTGTCCTTGTCCACAGTTAAAACTCCATATGTCAGCACTCGTATGAACTCTATCAGAAATTGAGAGGCCCAAGGACTGGCCCACCCTCTACTCAACGTACATGTGCAGGGTTAGTACAGCTTTTTTGGAAAAGTATTGTCAGCTTGGGATTCTCCACCTTAGATGGGCACAAGCCATCAGTTCTCTGAAATGTGCAGAGTCAACTACATGGAAAGGGAGGGACTGTAGTACCAGCAATTTGGCTAGGTGCCTGATTACATTGAAGTCGATGAGAAGGAGTCCTGACTGCTGGAGAGCGGATGCAGGCTGGTGGGAGATGCAGCGGTTGCTAAATGAGTGGCATGCTTTTCCCACATCACTTTTCAGTGACACTCCATGTGTTTAGCATTAGCACTCTGGCCACGCCTCATCTTCTGACCACACATCCTGCATACCACCATGCTAACATCCCCCAGCGACTTGGTGAAAAATCCCCACACCTCCGAGTATGGTATTTTCCCTCCACCACTGCATGATGCCTGCCTGCCACTGCAAAAAATTAACCCATGCACTGCTAGTGTGAACCTCACAGGTAATCTCCTGAGTAGCAGACATTGTACCCTTCCCGTCTTTGCCTGCAGATCTCCCACTGCTTCTACCCTGTTGTCTCACAGGTACGCTGCCACCCTTACCCCGTGATGATGACGATGCCCTCTCTTAATCCAGCCGCCACGTGCAATCTGCTACATCATTATCTACTTCTGTTTGATCGTCACTTATGTAACTCTCAACTGTCTCTTGCGCACGTCCCTGACCTCTCGCAACATTTGCTCCAACCCGACTGTCATCATCAATACCCAGTAGTTGCACGCCTAGAGGGGTCCACAGCAGACCTCTCCTCCAAGTATGTGCTGGTCTGTAACTGCTGACTGTCCTCACAGAGCTCATTCTCTCTGAATTCTCGCTGCTACTTGTGCCAGCTACAGCAACATTTTGGCCACTGCCCATTCCTTCGGATGGCCCAGACAACTGTCTGTTGGCCATAGTGTACAGTAACTGTATCAGTAATGTAACAGATTACCTAAGAATATGGCAGCAGTTGAATGCATGCACCGATTTATTAGACTACCCTTTAGTACTGAGCAGGGCCGCACCGCTAATGAAGCCTAAGTGAGGCGGCTGCCTCAGGCGGCACCATCTAGGGGAAAGGTGGGGGAGGCTAATATGTAGAAGTACTTCAGGCTGACAGCGCAGCATTATATGCGCTGTAACAGCCTATTAAAAGCAGCCTGTGGCTGTATTTTACATATTACATGGCATCCAGGCTTCACAGAAGCAGCTGTGGCGTTCAGTACTGTACTAGTGTGCAGCACGCCTGCGCTGCCGCTCTGTCACTCACTGATGCGATCATGTTGCCTCCCTAGTATGTCCACTGCTCTGAGGAGCGGGGCGGGCGGCACCTGTCCTGAACTGCCTATTCAGTTCCCCATCTGTGGCTGTGCTGTCCCTGCCTCCACGCTCCACAGGAGGCAGGGCAGGCTTCCTAGTTCCTGCTCTCTTCCCTCCTCCACAGCACTGACTCTATCAGCAGTGGTGTGCAGGAAGAGGGCAGGCAACAGGAACTAGTTGGTATCTGTATATGGACTCCTTTTCTAACAAGTAGGGCTAGAACAGAGCCCAACCCCCACTCACTCCTTTTTGCTGCGATCCTCTTCAGACTGTTATTCTGCTGATAGCAGAGGCCCCACCCACCAGTCTCCTCATGTTCAGTGTGCAACAGATGGCTGCTGCTGCTGGCTGTAAGTATAACTGCCCCCGACTCCTTCCCACATCCCCACGTGAGTAGTAACTGCCCCCCCTTCCCACATCCCCATGTAAGTAGTAACTGCCCCCACTCCTTTCCACATCCCCATGTAAGTAATAAATGCCCCCCTTCCCACATCCCCATGTAATTAGTAACTGCCTCCCCTTCCCACATCCTTATGTGAGTAGTAACTGCCCCCCTTCCCACATCCCCATGTAAGTAGTAACTGCCCCCCCCTTCCCACATCCCCATGTAAGTAGTAACTGCCCCCCCTTCCCACATCCCCATGTGAGTAGTAACTGCCCCCACTCCTTCCCACATCCCCATGTAAGTAGTAATTGCCCCCCCTTCCCACATCCCCATGTGAGTAGTTACTGCCCCCCCACCCCTTCCCACATCCCCATGTAAGTAGTAACTGCCCCCCCCTTCCCACATCCCCATGTGAGTAGTAACGGCCCCCACTCCTTCCCACATCCCCATGCAAGTAGTAATTGTCCCACCCCTTCCCACATCCCCATGTAAGTAGTAACTGCCCCCCATCCCTTCCCACATCCCCCATGGCCCAGAGTGGCTTACACAAGATTGGGGTTTGATAAGACCCCCCCATGTGGCCTCACTCCTGTTCACACAGAGCCTGCATCACACTGCTAGTAGTCAGACAGAGGGGGAGGGGAAAGTCTGCAGACAGTGTCCTGTGGACCCCCCAAGGCTGCTATAGCTGATTACCAGGGATGTCCAGGCATCTGCAGGAATGGTGAGTGTAATGTGTGTGTTATGTGTGTGTTATGTGTGTGAATGTATGTTCATATATCTGTCGTGCCATGTGTGTATGTGTAATATCTATGGCAGAGTTTATAATTAGTGTTGAGCGAATGTGTGTTATAAGTTTGGCGTCCAAGGTTCGGGCTATCGGAACCCAAACCATAACAGAATTCTATGATGCCATGCACCTTGGAAGCCTAATAGAGGCATCCCGTACTGCATTCTGTCATAATAGAAGTCTATGGCCATAGTGCATGCCGTCATAGAATTCCATTATGGTCCGTGGGATTCTGATAACCTGAACCTTGGACGCCGAACTTAAAACACAATTCTCTCAACACTATTTATAATATATACTGTATACAATGTGTGTATATATTGTATATAATGTCAAGCTTACTTATGAACATCTTGCGTGGCTCTGACAGTCTTGCGCCTGCGCAGCTGCAATGAGTAGCTGTGCAAACGCTGAGGCTCTACTTAAAGGGGTTTTCTGGGATTGTACTACTGAGTACCTATCCTCTGGATAGGTCATCAGTATCTGATCGTTGGTGGTCTGCTATCCTGAGGATAGGTCATCAGTAGTTAACTCCCGAAAAAATCTTTTAAGGAACAGTAACTGTTCATCTCTTGCGCTGGTATATATTTATGTGTGAGGTATATATAGTGGGCTACTTGGCTTTAATACAATTTGTTAATAGGGGGAACCCAATTAAATTTTGGGCAGCGGAAGGGCAATGGGCAATGAGCTCTTTCATAGTGGCAAAGGGGTTAGGTTAAGAAATTGGCATGGGGGGGTGGTGCCATTTTAGTTTTCGCCTCAGGCAGCAAAAAGGCTAGGTGCACGCCTGGTACTGAGGCATAATAAGTCTATCTATAAAGTAACGGATTAACCATGAATGTGGCAGCAGTTGAACCAGATGCGTGCAGTAGTATGCAGGTGTAGCAGGTTAACAGCCACAGTCATAATGAGTTAACTAGATGTGATAACTCACCAAGTGTGACTGTTAACTCTGCTACATTTGCAAAGATTTGCATAAGAGGTACAGATGCAGGAGAGTTAAAGGGGTTATCCCATGAATAATGTAAAACAGACATCATATAGTCTATGACAATCTCTTTCTAACAAAGCTAGAACCAGCCCTGTATCTCACATGGATCCAGAGATCTCCCCATTCATTGCTCTGCTAGATTAATATCAAGCTGACAGCTTAAGGGAGTGTCTTTTCTACTGATGCTAAGGGCGCGTGTCTCAGCTCTCCCTATCACAGCTCAGGAGGCAGTTGAAAGATGAAACTGAGCATGTGCGGCCTTCTCAGTGAGCAGCTCAAAGAAATACGAAATTAAGTGACACTATACAGATACATTTTACTGAATAACTCAGTAGCTATACAACATTTTTAATTACATGCATTTACAAAACCATTCAGATCCAGGTGCTGGTTTGAAAACTGTAGAATATTTTTCGTGGGACAACCCCTTTAAGAGTCACAGTCATAACGCTTTAACTAGGTGTGATAACTTACCAAGTGTGACTGTTTACTTTGCTACATCTGTATTAGACCACATTTTAATACTGATGCACAGTAAGTCTATCTATAAAGTAACAGATTAACTATGAATGTGGCAGCAGTTGAACAAGATGTATGTGACAATTACACTCAACCAGCAGTCTCCCTATGCTCTCCCTCTCCAATATTCTTTTTAAACTATTTTCAGCAACACTCCCTAGCACATGAGTGCTTGCCACATCTCTCCCTATGCTCAGCTCACAGTGAAATGGCAGATACATTGTTAGATGATGGTTTTATAGAGCTGTGATATCACAGGGGGGTTGCTATCAGTGGATTTGCTGGCTGCACAGCATTAAGGCTGATCTTGCGTTCCCAGACTTCTTACTTTCACTGTGTAACACGTGCAGCCACCATTTTCGAAAAAACACAATTTGGAACTAAGAAGTGTGAGGAAATTCGGAATTATGGCAAATCAAATTCTTCCTAAACTTCAGATTGAATTCATTTTTGGATGCTTCAACTCGCTCAACACTACCAACTAGATTACACAACTATGTCACTTTTTTGAATTGGTGACAGGCCCTCTTTAAGGGTGCATGTGCAATGAGACTGATATGTGTGCAGGTGTGCACATGTACAGACGGTGGTACCTGCTGTGCACCTGAGAATCACATGTTTTAACTGCACCAGGTTTTACAACGGTTTTGTGATGTGGTTTTACCCATGCAGCTGTACAGTTGAAGTCCATTGAAACTATGTTATTAACATGTACAAGTCATGCAGTCAAGAAATAAAAACCCTCATGTTTACAAGCAGCCAAAAAAAGCTATTTTGTGTTAACTCTGGTTGTCTTTTTCTTACATTACATTTTGATTGAAGATCTAAAAATTAAATGTGACACATTTAACAAAAAATCAAAAACAAAAAAGATGTTACCTGTAGATTGTGTTGTAATTATTTTTTGATTTGTTATTAAAAACATGAACGTAAGTTTTTATGGTACAAGGTTTGATCAAACTATGCAAAGATACTTGCTATTTTTAAACATACTGTATATAGTAAAAACCGGGAACAATGCAGATGCTTGTTATAGTTTCAGGCTTTGCATCAGTCTTCATTTTTTAGGTCTCCGGAGTTTAGGTAGAGAATAAAGTTTTGTTTGTCTGTGCTATATTCAAATTATTTCAGTCTTCTATGATGTCAGACCTTTATTTATAAGTACCACGCACTGACCAATTACACCACTGGAGCACTTGCAGTCAGGCCTTTATTTTACTGCATTTGCACATATTAAAATGACTGACACCTAACATAACTGACATACAATGTTGGTCATTTTAATATTCTGCAGGGAATGGTCAGAATATCTGGATTCCCAACAGGGAATAATTTCTTTGATAATGATTTTCTCTACTATCATAGTTCTTATTTAACCCCTTCCTGACTTAACCCCTGAGTAACTTCCCGACTAGCGCCGTAGTACTACGGCGCGCTGATTGGGCAGGTGCAGGAGCTGCGCCCGCCCGATCAGCTGTGGGGGGCCGGCTGTTCCCAGTAGCCGGACCCCTGCTGCGTACGCCCGCATAGGTGAAAACACCGATGCGGGCGTATTAACCCTTCATGTGCCGCGGTCAGCGCTGACCGCGGCACATGCGATGCGGGCGGTCGAAAGGGGTGCTTAGATAGCAGCCGGATGCCTTCCTTAGGTATCCGGCTGCTATGTACGGAAGCCTGTGAGATCCAGCCCCCTGGATCTCACAGGCAGTAAGCTGGAAGTGTATTACTGTGTGTAATACACTTCCAGCCAATGCATTACAATACAGAAGTATTGTAATGCATTGTAAAGGGGTTCAGACCCCAAAAGTTAAAAAAGTGTAAAAAAAGAAAGTGAAAAAAAGTGAAAAAATAAAGTTTTACAAAAAAAGTTTCAAGTTCCAAAAAAAAGCGTACTTTTCACAAAATAATATAAAAAAAATTGTAAAAAATAGTGAAAAAAATAAAAATAGATATATTAGGTATCACCGCGTCCGTATCGACCGGCTCTATAAAAATATCACATGATCCACCCTGCCAGGTGAACACAGTAAAAACAATTTAAAAAAAACTGTGCCAAAACAGCCTTTTTTGGTCACCTTCCCTTACAAAAAGTGTAATAGCAGGCGATCAAAAAGGCATATTTACCCCAAAATGGTACCAATCAAACCATCATCTTGTCCCGCAGAAATGTAGACCCTACCTGAGACATTCGCCCAAAAAATAAAAAAAATACGGCTCTCAGAATATAGCAACACAAAAAAAAGATTTTATTCTGTTCAAAAATGCATCTAATGTGTAAAACTTTCCAAAGATAAAAATGTTGATAAATGACATATTGGGTATCGCCGCGTCCATAACAACCTGCTCTATAAAAATATTACATGAGATGGCCCCCTAGGTGAATGCTGTAAAAAAAAAATTAAAAAAACTATGCCATAACAGCCATTTTTTTTCACCTTGCCTCACAAAAAGTGTAATAGCAGGCGATCAAAAAGTCTCATGTACCCCCAAATGGTACCAATGAAAACGTCACCTCATCTCGCAAAAAATGAGCCTCCACATAAGACAACTCAAAAAAATAAAAATCAATGGCTCCCGCAAACCAATCCATCAAAATCTGTGCTGCAAAATCCATATGGCGCACCTTCTGTTCTGAGTCCTGCCTTCTGCCCCCATATCAGTTTACCACCACATATGGTTGTTGCCGTATGACATAGTAACATAGTAACATAGTTTGTAAGGCCGAAAAAAGACATCTGTCCATCCAGTTCGGCCTGTTTTCCTACAAGTTGATCCAGAGGAAGGCAAAAAAACCCCTGTGAGGTAGAAGCCAGTTTTCCTCACTTTAGGGGGAAAAATTCCTTCCCGACTCCAATCAGGCAATCAGAATAACTCCCTGGATCAACGACCCAATATTCAGGAGAAAATGGGTAACAAATTATGGGGTGCTTTTCTCCTGTTACCCCTTGTGAAAATGAAAAATTTGGAGCTAAAGCAACATTTTATTGGAAGAAATGAAACTTTTCATTTTCACAGCCAAGTGTTTCCAAATCCCGTAAAACGCTTAGGGTGTCAAAGTGGCCAGAACCCCCCTGAATATATTCTTTGAAGGGTGTAGTTTCCAAAATGGGGTCACTTTTTGAGGGTTTCCACTGTAGGGGTATGTCAGGGTCTCTCAATTACAAAATGGTGCCTAAAAACCATTCTAGCAAAATCTGCCTCCAAAATCCGTATGGCGCTCCTTTCCTTCTGACCACTGCCACAAACCCATAGAGACATTTACCACCACATATGGGGTATTTCTGTAAACTGCAGATTCAGAGTAATGTATATCGAGGTTTAGTTTGCTGTTAAGTTTCTAAAATGGGGTCATTTATGGGTGGTTTCCATTACGTAAGCCACTCAAAATCACTTTATATCTGAATTGGTGCTTTAAAAAATGGTTTTGGAAATTTTGTTGAAAATTTGAAAAACGGCTTCTAAACTTCTAAGCCTTTTAACGTCCCAAAAAAGTAAAATGACATTTATAAAATGATGCCAACATAAAGAAGACATATGGGGAATGTAAAATAATAACTATTTTTGGAGGTATTACTATATATTTTGAAAGTCGAGAAATTGAAATTTGCAAATTTTTCCAAATTTTTGGTAAATTTGGTATTTTTTAAAAAATAAAAATGAAATATTTTGCCACAAATCTACTACTGTCGTGAAGCACAATATGTGATGAGAAAACAATCTCAGAATGGCTTGGATAAGTAAAAGCGTTCCAAAGTTATTACCACATAAAGTGACACGTCAGATTTGCAAAAAATGGCCTGGTCAGGAAGGTGAAAACAGGCCCGGGGTTGAAGGGGTTAAACAAGAGATAAGCGAATTTGTGAAAGTTCAACTGTACCTGAAGCAAGTATGCTTCAATTGCAGAGAGAGCCTAGTATGCTACCCTGGGTTTCTGGGTAATATATATACGTTGTCGCTTTCTCATTACAGGGAAGGCCTTGTATGCATAGTACATGTCTGTAGTATTGTAGGTCAGGCAATGCCCCTCTGGGTTTCTGAGAAAAATATTAAAATTTGCTTTCCTAAGCCTATATCATGCCAGCAGATGTGCTAATCTTCATATATTTTTTCCCAGAAACCCAGAGAAGCGTTGACTGACTTACGACAATACACCTCATGCATACTTGGCACCCTCCATAAGAAGAAATATTAGCCCAACCATGGCCTCTCAGGCAGCCAACCAAGTTTTTTTGCTTAGCTCTGCTAAAAGGTAGATACTCAGAAAGAGCTGGGTTCCAGGTACGAGGCACTCAGTATTGTCACTCTAACACTTTAACGTTATTCTTCTTTAACCATTCTTTGGTAGATCGACTTGTGTGCTTAGGGTCTTTACCTTGCTCTGTGATCCAACTTCTCTTGAGAGTCAGTTCACTTACAGATGTCCTGTTATTTTACCTTAGAATTTGCTGCTATAAATCAAAATTCATTGTTCCATTAATGATGGCAAGCTATCCTGACCCAGAGGTAGTAAAACAGCCCCATACCATGATACTACCACCACCAGGTTTCAGAGCTGGGATGTGATTTTTATGCACTACAGGAATAGAGCAATGTATTTTAGAAGAGATCAAAAGATCGCTTATTATAGTCCCCTTGTGGGACTATTTAATGGTCATTATTGCTGTTTTCCAATCCCCCTACCAGAAAGAGTTAATAAAAGTAAAACTAGTTTCAGGAGATCCGGCAGGTTGTTTCAGCAGGGAACAGCCCGCTGGGTCTCTCTGGATCTGGCAATGCAGGAAGCTACATGAATGCCGTCCAGCCCCATTAACTGTATTTGGGACCAGCGGAGATCTGGCCACAAACCAGCAACTATTCTGAGAATCGGTCAGACAACATGTACTGCTACATGTGAATTCAAACGTTTTAAGAAATTTGTAACGAATCCCAAACCAATTTACTTAATCCTCAATTCATGGGCATCCTAACTGTATTATTTTACAGGTTTTTTTTAGATCGATAGATGCAATGCATACTTTCTTCGGGACATTTTGTCAGCTCTAATTCTGCATCAGTAACTGTTTAGCTAGTATCAAATATAAAATATATATCTTATATGAAAATAAACAGTTAGTCCAAGGAATCATTATTTCAAGATGTCACATTGTCCTTTCGGTTTGGTTGTTTTTTATGTTTCCTCGCACATTTCTTGTTTTTTCACCTACTCCAGGCTGTGTTAACGCTAGGTGAAACAGTGAGATTATGTCAATGTCCTAAGGCTATGCTTCTTTTAATACATGACAGTATTCTACTGGACTTAGAAACAGCTGATTGACATTGCATACTGTAATTTAAGATGGATTTAGACAGCCAGATTATCGGGTACGAATGTTCCTGCAAACGCTCGTTCCAGACAATCTGTCTAAACGTGCAACCGATCACCCGATGAACAAACAAAATGCTAATTCATCGGGTGAAACTAATTATCATTTCTGTGCTGCAGTTCGTACTGTCTAAACAGCTATCTGCTGCATAGAAACAATGCGGCTGTACGAGGATGGGCAATAGCAGAAGCAATCCCTCATCTTCATACTGTGGAGGTGATTGCTACATGTAAATGGAGAGCTTCACCTCCAATGAACGAACAGCGACTTTCAGGAAGGAACACTTCCGACAATAGGCTTTAGCTAGGCATATGTAAATTCACCTTTAGTCTATGATAGACAAGTAAATCCAGATCCCTGTCTACTACTGACTCTCCCAGTTGTATCCCTCCTCCTCATAACACTTGCAGTAGGGTGCATTTAGATTATTTGTTCAAAGATGTACAACTTGGTGATATTTAGTAGAATACATTCTTCCCTCTATCTCAACAAAAAGGTTCTGCAGTGATGTGTAAAGGAAATTTGTCTGTGTGCTACCCAAGTTTAGAACATGCAGTACCAGGAGTGGACTGGGAACTTAAAGGGGTTATCCCACGAATAATATTCTACAGTTTTCAAATAAGCACCTGGATCTGAATGCTTTTGTAATTGCATGTAATTAAAAATTTTTTATAGTTACTGAGTTATTCAATAAAATGTATCTGTATAGGACCACTTAATTTCTTATTTCTTTGACCTATTCACTGAGCAGGCCGCACATGCTCAGTTTCAACTTTTAACTGCCTCCTGAGCTGTGATAGGGAGAGCTGAGACACGCCCCCTGAGCAGCAGCAGAAAAGACACTCCCCTTGAGCTGCCAGCTTGATATAAATCTAGTAGAGCAATGAATGGGGAGATCTCTGGATCCATGTGAGGTACAGGGCTGGTTCTCGCTTTGTTAGAAAGAGGTTGTCATGTACTATATGATGTCTGATTATCATTTTTTACATTATTCATGGGATAACCCCTTTAAAATGGCCCTGGAAAACAACATCCCGTGTTGTAGGTGGGTTCAAATTGACAGAAGGCAGGGGCAACACAGCCTGGTCAGGAAGGTGCAGCAGAAGATACCATCTCAGTAGAACCAAATACCACAGAGTAGCACAAAATACTGCCATCCCCCATTGCAGCCTTCAACTGTTTCACTATCCTGAGGACAGAGATAAAGTGTAGTTCAGGAAGGCACCTGCGGCTGCCAGCCATGTGCATGAGTATCTGATACTCCTAGTATTAATTAATGCTGAGAGCATCAGATCGTTATCTACCTGGATGGTGGCCATGAGGACTCCTCAGACGGCATACCGGGTTTGCTACTGGCCATCTGAAAGAGGCCTCAGAACAGGTAATAGATAGTGGTCTTATAAATGACAGGACATGTACACACTTAAAGGTTCAGTGCTGGGTCCACTATTGTTTAACTTATTTATTAATGATTTAGTGGTTGGAATTAATAGCACCATTTCTATTTGAGCAGATGACACCAAGATATGTATTGGAGGGAGAAAAACTGGGAGAATCACTTGTAGAGAAGGATCTAGGTGTACTTATAGATCATAGAATGAATAACAGTATGCAATAATAAAAATAATAATAATCTTTACTTATATACAGCAACAAACAAGTCAACAAATAAAACAAGAGGAATGAAGGCTTTGTTTGCAAAAGCCTACAATTTTTGAGGAGATAGGGGTGACAAAAGTTAAAAAATGCTTGTTTTGTACAATAGTTCAGTGAACCAGTGACCAGCCGATATCTGTAGTGGGGTGTGGTGGATAGTATTTTATGATGTATCAGGTTCAGAAGAATGATGTTGAAGGAGGGGAGGAGAGAGCGGGGGTTAGATTAGGGGATATGATAGCCCACCCTAACAAGATGTGTTTTAGAGAGCCCCTAACACTGTTGTGAATTAACCTAATTACTTTGGTTAGAGCATTCCAGAGAACTAATGTAGCTCAGGAGAAGTCTTGAAGACAGGAGAGAAAGGTTTAGATCATGATCGATGTAATAAGTGATTAGCTGAAAGGAGAGCATGATTAGGGGAATAGACATAAATGAGGGAGGAGATGTAGGGAGTGCAGCATTGTGGATAACATTGTGGGTGAGAATGAACAGTTTAAATTGAATCCTATACTGTATTGGCAACAATTGACTGGCACAGGATGGAGGCATCACAGTAGCAGTTAGACAGATAGATGAGCTTGGCTACTGCATTCAGGATAGATTGGAGAGAGGAGAGTTTAGTGAGGGGGAGACCATTTACTAACGAGCTACAATAATCCAGATGAGAATGGATCAGGGTCACAATTACAGTTTTTGTTGTTTCCACAGTAAGAAAGTGGCAGATTCAAGAGATGTTTTTGACATGCAGGCGGCTTGAGTGGGCGAGTGATTGAATATATAGTAGGGGTGAAGGAAAGATAAGTGTCAAACATAACACTGAGACAGCAGTCGTGCTACCTAGGTGTAATGGTAGTGCCACACACTAACGGAGATATCAGGTTTATTTAGATTAGGTCATCTGGCCTGATGTATGCAGTCCTGGACCAGCCGTTTAAGGGTGCATATATTTGTTCAAATTGTGAGTAAATTACCCGTTTAGAACGGCACATAGTGTATCTAACTGGGCGGATTTCAACACTGAGAAGCGCTGACAATTTGGAAAAGAGTTTGCTGCTCACTGAGCAAGCACTCTATGGGGTAGATGTGGGGGACGGTGGTAGTGAGGAGGCTCAGTAAAGTGAGGTAGCTAGCTGGGTAACAGTTAGAAAGCGGGGTAGAGGGAAAACTGCCAGGGAGGCTAGCCCTGATCTGACACACCCCAACAAGTTTGTAAGTTTGGCAGATCAGGGGAATGCCACTTAAAGGAGAGCACTGCTGCAGCCGGACACTTCCTCTGTCAGTCAGGGGAATGTCAGCTCCAGTAAGCAGGGGACCAGGAGAGCAGGGCAGGCCAGACAGTTGCTGGTAGTGGGAGATTCAATTATTAGGGGTACAGAGAGGGCAATCTGTCACAAAGACCGGGATCATCGAATAGTGTGTTGCCTTCCTGGCGCTCGAGTTCGGCACATCGCGGATCGGGTTGACAGATTACTGGGAGGGGCTGGAGAAGATCCAGCAGTCATGGTCCATATTGGAACCAATGACAAACTTAGAGGTAGGTGGAGCGTCCTTAAAAATGATTTTAGGGATCTAGGGCATAAGCTTAGGGCAAGGACCTCAAAGGTAGTGTTTTCTGAAATACTGCCTGTACCACAAGCCACACAAGAAAGGCAGCAGGAGATTAGGGAGGTAAACAAGTGGCTCGAACTGGTGTAGGAAGGAGGGATTTGGGTTCTTGGAAAACTGGGCCGACTTCTCTGTCCGCTACAGGCTCTACCATAGGGATGGGCTGCACCTCAATGGGGAAGGACAGCTGTTTTGGGGGAGAAGATGGCTGGAGGAGTGGTTAAACTAGGGACTGGAGGGGAGGGTAACTACATTATAGATGGGGAAGATAGTGCAGATAGAGACCTGGGGCAAGGTAATGGACCTGGGGGAGGAATGGAAGGAGGAACTAGAACAGTGCAGAAGGAAAGGTGTAGGGGAAAAAATATATATAAACCTTTTAACTGTATGTACACTAATGCCAGAAGCCTAACTAGTAAAACTGGTGAACTGAAATTAATGATGTGTGAGGAGTAGGGTGACCAGACGTCCTCTTTTCCCCGGACATGTCCTACTTTTGGACATTAAAAAACATGTCTGGGGGGAATTGGAAAATCGTCCGGGATTTTGTTGGACTGCCTCAAACTGTTTGAGTCAAACATAATTTATGTTTGACTCAAACAGTTTGAGGCAGTCCAACAAAGTCATTTTAACTTTTAAAATGGCCTTTAGGGTTAAAAATAATAAAAACAAAATCACCTTTTCCACTTGTTCGCGGCGCAGCCGGTCCGGTATCTTCTTTCTTCTTTCCCGGCCTTGTAGGACCTGCAAAAGGACCTCACCGCTCACTGCGCGGTGACGTCACCAAAGGTCCCTTTGAAGGTCCTGCAAGGGGAAAGAAGAAAGAAGACACCGGACCGGCTGTGCCGTGAACAAGTGGAAAAGGTGAGTTTTTTAAAATTATTTTTAACCTCTAAGGGCCATTTTAACAATTATTTTCTGTTATAACCATGTTATAACGGAAAATAATAAAGGGAAGTTCGGGTCCCCATTCCCTGGGGTATAGTGTAATGGCACCAAAAAAAAAAAAAAGGTGTCCTCCTTTTCAGAAACCCAGATCTGGTCACCCTAGTGAGTAGGGTTATGACATAGTGGGAATAACTGAGACATGGCTGGATAATACCTATGACTGGGCAGTTAACGTACAGGGTTACAGTCTGTTTAGAAAGGATCGCCAAAACCGGAGAGGGGGAGGGGTCTGCCTTTATGTAAAGTCCTGTCTAAAGCCCACACTCCGGGAAGATATAAGTGAGGGACATAAACATGTGGAATCACTGTGGGTAGAAATAAATGGAGCCAAAAACAATAATAAAATACTAATAGGAGTTTATTATAAACCACCTAATATACCAGAGTCCACAGAAAATCTACTTCTAAATGAAATAGACGAGGCGGCAAAACATAATGAGGTTGTTATTATGGGGGATTTAAACTACCCAGATATAGACTGGGAAACTGAAATCTGTATAACTCATAAAGGAAACAGGTTCTTGGAAATAACCAAAGACAATTACCTTTCCCAACTAGTTCAGGACCCGACTAGAGGGACGGCCATACTGGACTTAGTATTAACCAATAGACCTGACAGAACTACAAATGTGCAGGTTGGAGAACACCTGGGAAATAGTGACCATAATATAATAACTAGAGATGAGCGAGCACTAAAATGCTCGGGTGCTCGTTATTCGAGACGAACTTTTGCCGATGCTCGGGTGCTCGTTTCGAGTAACGAACCCCATTGAAGTTAATGGGAGATACGAGCATTTTTGCAGGTGAGCCACCCAAAAATTTAGCCTGACGCAGCATGGCGGTGACAACAGAGTGACCGAGTGACACTGCGGGAGCAGGCGAACCACATAAACATTTTTCGTGGCCCTGTATGGTGGCAGTGACAACAGTGACTCAGTTAGTATGCGGTAGCTGGTGAAGCACCCAAAAATTTAGCCTGACACAGCATGGCGGTTACACCACCAATGACTTTGTCCGACTGAGAATGCAGTGAAATGGCTTTTGTTGAGCCTCCAAAAATTTTTTTCTTTTCAGAGTACATAAAGTCGACCCTAAGCAAAAAATTTTTTTTTAAATGTCGGTACTTGCGCCTCCTGAAAAATTGTTTTGGACTGTCTGTTTAACGCTCCTGAAACATTGTTTTACACTGTCTGTAGTTGACACTGCGGAAAAATTGTTTGGAGAGAGGGCCTGTAGGTGGCCATCAGGAAAAATTGTTTGGAGAGAGGGCCTGTAGGGGGCCCTCCGGAAAAATTGTTTAGAGAGAGGCCCTGTAGGTGGACCTCCGGAAAAATTGTTTAGAGAGAGGGCCTGTAGGTGGACCTCCGGAAAAATTGTTTGGAGAGAGGGCCTGTAGGGGGCCCTCCGGAAAAATTGTGGTAAAAGAGTGCCAGTTGGACCTCTAAAAAATTGCGTTTTTTGGATCAGCGTTAGGCAAAGACGACAAGGAGGAGGAGGAGTAGGAGGAGTAGAGAAGGGGAATAGGATACATAAGTAATGTTAATCTTTAGCTGCTTTCCGCCTGAGGAGATTTGAATTCCGGTGAAATCCAGGCTTTGTTCATTTTAATAAGTGTCAGCCTGTCAGCGCTGTCAGTTGACAGGCGTGTACGCTTATTGGTGATGACGCCACCAGCTACACTGTATACACGCTCTGACAACACTCTAGCGGCAGGGCAGGCCAGGCCAGCACCTCCAAGGCGTACAGCGCCAGTTCAGGCCACGTGTCCAGCTTTGAAACCCAGTAGTTGTATGGAGCAGAGTGATCGGTCTGGACGTTGGTATGGTCAGCTAGGTACTCCCTCACCATCTTTCTGTAAAGCTCACCCCTACTCTGCCGAGACTGGGGACAGGTGACAGTGTCTTGCTGGGGTGACATAAAACTGGCAAAGGCCTTGGAGAGCGCTCACCTGCCAGTGCTGGACAAGCTGCCTGCTCGCCTCCTCTCCCCCGCTACTTGGCCCACAGAACCACGCCCTCTGCCGCTAGCGGCGTCAGATGGGAAGGATTGTTTCAGCTTGTGCACCAGGGCCTGTTGATATTGATTCACTCTCATACTCCTTTCCTTTACAGGGATGAGAGTGGAAAGGTTCTGCTTGTACCGTTGGTCCAGGAGAGTGGAAACCCAGTAATCGGTGTTTGAAAAAATGCTTCTAACGCGAGGGTCACGGGATAGGCAGCCTAACATGAAGTCTGCCATGTGCGCCAGAGTCCCAACACGCAAGAATTCCCTCTCCTCACTGGCCTGACTCTCCATTTCCTCCTCCTCCTCCTCCTCTTCAGCCCATAGGCATCCGCTCAAGAGTTAAGAAGGACTGAGCATTTGTACCCTCTTCTGTCTCACCGACATTCTCCTCCTCTTCCTCCTCATCCTCATCCCCCTCCTCCGATACGCGCTGAGAAACAGATCGGAGGGTGCTCTGGCTATCAAGCGACGTATCTTCCTCCACCGTCTCTTGTGTCAAGCGCAAAGCTTCCGACTTCATGCTGAGCAGTGAGTTTTTCAACAGGAAAAGCAGCGGGATGGTGAGGCTGATAATGGCGGCATCGCCGCTGACCATCTGTGTTGACTCCTCAAAGTTGCTCAACACCTGGCAGATATCAGACATCCACGTCCACTCCTCATTGTAGACTTGAGGAATCTGACTGACCTGACTACCAGTTCTGGTGGAAGTTGACATCTGGCAGTCTACAATCGCTCTGCGCTGCTGGTAAACTCTGGATAACATGTTTAATGTCGAATTCCATCTTGTGGGCATGTCGCACAACAGTCGGTGAGCGGGCAGTTGTAGGCGGCGCTGCGCTGCCCTGAGAGTGGCAGCATCTGTGGTCGACTTGCGGAAATGCGCACAGATGCGGCGCACCTTGGTGAGCAAATCAGACAGATTGGGGTATGTCTTGAGGAACCGCTGAACTATGAGATTGAACACGTGGGCCAGGCATGGCACATGTGTCAGTCTGCCGAGTTGCAGAGCCGCCACCAGGTTACGCCCGTTGTCACACACAACCATGCCTGGCTTGAGGTTCAGCGGTGCCAGCCACAGATCGGTCTGCGCCGTGATGCCCTGTAACAGCTCTTGGGCGGTGTGCCTTTTGTCACCTAAGCTCAGTAGTTTGAGCACCGCCTGCTGGCGCTTACCCATGGCACTGCTGCTGCGCCTAGAGCTACCGACTGAAGGCGCCGTGCCCACGGATGGTAATTCGGAGGAGGAGGTGGAGGAGGAGGAGGGGTCGGAGGAGGAGGCATAGTACGTCTGAGAGACCATGACCGAGGTAGGCCCCGCAATCCTCGGTGTGGGCAGTACATGAGCGGCCCCAGGGTCAGACTCAGTCCCAGCCTCCACCAAGTTAACCCAATGTGCCGTCAGTGATATATAATGTCCCTGCCCGGCAGCACTTGTCCACGTGTCCGTGGTTAGGTGGACCTTCTCAGAAACAGCGTTGGTCAGGGCACGGATGATGTTCTGTGACACGTGCTGGTGTAGGGATGGGACGGCACATCGGGAAATATAGTGGCAGCTGGGGACCGAATACCGAGGGGCAGCCACCGCCATGAAGTTGCGAAAGGCCTCGGTCTCTACCAGCCTATAGGGCAGCATCTCCAGGCTCAGCAATTTGGAGATGTGGACGTTGAGGGCTTGGGCATGTGGGTGGGTGGAACTGTATTTCCTCTTGCGCTCCAGCGCTTGCTGTAAAGACAGCTGAACGCTGCGCAGGGACACATTGGTGGACGATGTGGAGGATCGTGGAGGCGAAGGTGTGGTTTTTCAGCGGGAGGTGCTCGTGCCGGGGTCCTGGGCAGGGGGTTGACTAGCAGAGGCAGCGAGTGACACAGGGGAAGGTGCAGTGGTGGGACCCACAGGAGGTGAACGCCTTGGTTCCATTGAGTGGGGTGTTTAGCACTCATATGCCTGCGCATGCTGGTGGTGGTTAGGCTAGTAGTGGTGGCACCCCTGCTGATCCTGGTGTGGCACAGGTTGCACACCATAGTCTGTCGGTCATCCTCAATTTCTTTAAAGAACCTCCAGACTTGCGAACATCTAGGCCTCGCCACGGGAGCATCACTACGTGAAACAGTTGCTGCTGATGCACCAGCTCTGGCCCTGCTTCTCCCTCTGGCCACACCACTGCCTCTTACAACCTGTTCTGGTGCAGCACTCGCCTCTGCCTCAGAAGCACTGTCTTCACTCGGCTTATCAACCCAGCTTGGGTCAGTCACCTCATCCTCCTCCGATTCCTCAGTCTGCTCCCCTCTCGGACTTCATGCCCTGACAACTACTTCACCACTGTCTGACAACCGTGTCTCCTCATCGTCCGACACCTCTTTACACACTTCTTCCACTAAGTCAACATTGTCATTATCATCACCCACAGAGTGCGACAGTTGGAAAACTTGGGCAACGGGAAAGAGGTCAGCAGCAACCTGAGAAGTGGTTTGTGACTCTGGGAAGGGTCCAGAAAACAGTTCCTCAGAGTATGCCGGATCGCATTCCAAATTTTCCTGGGAGGGGGCAGACTGGGGGGAAGGAGGTTGAGGTGGAGGAGCCAGAGGAGTGCTCCCTTGGGTAACATGGGTGGACTGCGTGGAAGACTGACTGGTGGACAAATTACTTGAAGCATTGTCCGCAATCCACGACATCAGCTGTTCGCACTGTTGTGGTTTCAACAGTCCTCTACCACGTGTCCCTGTAAGTTGAGACATGAAGCTAGGGAGTGTAGCTCTGCGGCGTTCCCCTGCTCACTCATCAGCAGGTACTGTCTCACCCTGCCCAGGACCACGGCCTCTGCCCCCTGCAGTAATTGAATGCCCACGCCCACTCCCACGCCCTCTCCCACGCCCTCAACCCTTAGCCCTGGGGTTCAACATTTTCTGTATATAAGTGTATTATATATACAAAAAGAAAATGGGCCTGCTGTACTGAAACCCATAAACTTGTTCAATCTGAACAAGTTAATATATAGGTGGATAAGTTAGAGCAAAATTACGTATGTTATTACGTACCGTGCAGTATGGAGCAATTACACTGAAACTATTAGATTAGGCAGACTTGGTCTGCTTAAGTGCAACCCAGACAAATGTCGCACAGAGATTTTTGTAATGTAGCTGTATCAGTGAGAGCAAAAGACCTTTTTTAATTACGTGACGTACAGAATGGGTCACCTGGACAGAAAATACGAATTGTGCTTTGTATATAGGTGGATAAGTTAGAGCAAAATTACGTGTTTTATTGCGTACTGTGCAGTATGGAGCAATTACACTGAAACTATTAGATTAGGCAGACTTGGTCTGCTTAAGTGCAACCCAGACAAATGTTGCACAGAGATTTTTGTAATGTAGCTGTATCAGTGAGAGCAAAAGACCTTTTTTAATTACGTGACGTACAGAATGGGTCAACTGGAAAGAAAATACGGATTGTGGTTTGTAGTGACTGGAGAGCTGAACTGTGACACACAGAATGGTTCCACACAGCTGTATGAAATGGATTTGTATCACTGAGATAAAACAACAAAAAAAATATTTATTTTTTTTTGTTTTGTTTTTTTTAACGTGACGTGCAGAATATATCAGAGAGCAAACTTAGCCCTTGCTGACTGTGGCTATTTTGACTGCAACCAAGAAAAATGTCGCACTCAGATTTTTGTTATGTAGCTGTATCAGTGAGAGCAAAAGACCTTTTTTAATTACGTGACGTACAGTATAGGTCACCTGGACAGAAAATACGGATTGTGGTTTGTGGTGAATGGACAGCTGAACTATCACACACAGAATGGTTCCACACAGCTGTATGAAATGGATTTGTATCACTGAGATAAAACAATCCAATGGGCCAATCAGGCCTAGGTCAGGTGACCGGGTTCTTCCCGGGCTTTTTGCCGCTCTCACCGGAAACATTTCCACCCAAATAACGAACATACAGAAAAAGTTTGCTACTTAACTGAATTCGTACGCATCAGCGTACAAATTATCAGATGCATAGCATTAACGTACAATTCATCAGACGCGTACGTAGCATTAGCGTACAAATGTTTAAGAACATTAAAGATTCGAATGGAGCGAATATGAAAAGATCCGGATTCGCTTCAGAGTAGGAAATAACGAAGATTCGTATCGAATCTACAAAGCGGCGAATAGATTCGCTCATCTCTAGTAATAAGCTAAATAAACTGCTAGCTTCATCACAATCTCCTGTTTCAAAAATGTTGTCCTCCTGCAGATCAGTGCCTCCGTTGAGAATGTAAGCCTTTTGTATTATGCAAATGAGCTATTTGGTGCAATAGGAGCGAGATTACATTACCACATCACTTATAGCTGGAGGGGCACAGGTAGGAGCAATAGGGTAAGGAGCTGTTGATGCAACAAGGTATAATGGTGATACCTTCATAGCACCAAACAGCTCATATGCATAATACAAAAAACTTAATTTCTCAGGAAAGGAGGCACTGATCTGCAGGGGGACCACAATGTTTGAATCAGTAGACCGTGATAAAGCTACCAGTTTATTTGGTTTATTACTCAGGTACATTGTGACAAATGCTGTTTGACTCAAGTTGCTTACCAGGTGGCTGCTTAATGTGCCGACTAGCCAATATAGACAACTGAAGAGAAATGGTACACTAACAGCACAATGTGAAGAGGAGGCAATATGATTAACAAATCAATTTTCAGGTTAAGAATATCCTGCAGATGTACGTACTGAATCAATGAACAAGAGGAGAGGTCATGTTTTTTTGATTGGTCTAGACTGAGTAGGGTTTCTACAGGATCAGATAAGGATGGATTCAAAATTATTTTGCCATTTACTACACATTATAAGAAGATAGAAAAGATGATTAACAAACATTGGCACTTTTGCTACAATATTTTCACAGCTAATCACCCAGCTTTCCTGGAAACATATGCATATCATACCCCGAATTGCATTAATCTCCTGTTTCTGGCATTAGTTGCCAATGTCTTTTTGTCTTCATTCTGTAATCAATCAAAAGATTATAACAACAAAACAATGTTCACAAAATATGACAAATCCCATAATCACTTAAATTCCACGTTGTCTTAATCAAAGTATGATGGTAGTGCACATATTTAAGAAGAATTTCTCTGTTGTTTTCACTCACACACATCACACATTGTTGACATAAACAATAATGCCTTAGATAATAATACCTTAGAAGAATTGTTAGGCTCTACTTTTTGTCTTTTCATGTAATTAAGAAAAAATAATTAACATTTCTTCTTTTAAAGTCACTTAAAGGATTATTCCCATCTTAGACAATGGGGGCATATCACTAGGACCCGCACCTATATCGAGAATGGAGCCCCAAAAGTAAAGGAGGGCGCACTGCGCATGCGCAGCCGCCCTCCATTCATTTCTATGGGGCCGTCGGCTACATAGAAATTAATAGGAGCGGTGGCCACGCCTTCGCGGTGCGCTCCCATTAATTTCTATGGGAGTAGCGGGGAGCTGTGCCTGGTGGTGGCCGGACCCCGGGAAACCCTCCTCGTTCTCGATATAGGTGCGGGTATAGGTGCGGGCCACCAAATGCACCTTTTCTATAGGCAGAGCCCATGTCCACCGCTGTGAACCTCCCAGTACAGAGGTCTGACACGAAAGAACTGATTTGAAACCTTTGACAGGTCCTCGTCTACAAAGGACAGTCTCCCTGATTAGTTGCAGGGCTTATAAGAGAAGCCTGTCTGTTGATAACCTTTCCCCTGAACAAAGACACCATGAACAAAACAACACTATACATGCCACAATTACCACAATTTCAATTATAACATTCATGGAAACATGTAATAGGAAATCCAAGTGGGGGTCATATACCTGTCTAGAAGTACCTTCTATGGGTATCTGAGGCCAGTAACAAAGTTGTTCCTTACCGAGGTTTTGGACTTCAGACATCTGTGAAGTCACTCCGGATAGTCAGGTATGGCCCTTGGATTCCTGGGTTTTTCGGTGCTCTTAGGAAATAATTTAGGTTGAGGCTTAGGCCTCTCAGTCTGCCAGACAGTTCCCAATTAGATGCCATGCGCTGGAGAGAAAGACTCGAGGCACAGACACGGTGTGATTCAATCTTACTCTGATTTATTGAAGACACATACAAAACCCTTATAGTTTTTCAGAGTATTCAAAAGTATCCAGTTAATAAGAGTGAGTTAATAAGCCAATCATCAGTTTTACAAAAAGGACCAATAGAAACATATGGCATATAACACATTATGAACTCAACTTCTTGGAATTTGCAAACTTCTACTTCTTGTGATAAGACATGCCCATTAAAACTGCTGGCCTCAGCCAACACTTTAACTTCCATAAGCTACTTCAACTATCAGAGAGATACACAATGGAGTTTTGCATGTATACAAAATGGGGATGAGAATAGAGAATTTAGTCAAGTAGTCCTCACTTTAACAATATTGTATAAGATATCAGCATTTGTCAAGTAACACCATGAATGTGCGGATTACCATCAAACTCAACAGAGTGCAAGTGAACTCTCCATACATCTAGCACAGGCTTGCAGCAGATGCAATATCCAAACTTAGAAGTGCAGGTGGGAAGTGCTCCTAGAGCCCCAGATTGGCAACCATTTGGGACCAGGATTACAAACTACTTTTAAACAGAGTCTACTGATCCATGCTAGTATTATGCTAAATTAATTTTGTGACTTTTACAATTGTATTTTATACATGACACAATAAATATCAAATATTATTTTTAGCATCTACATAAATGTCTACAGAGGTTCTCTGAGAATTCATTATTCAAGCAACCCATCCTTGAATGTGAATTGTATGGTTTGTGTCCCATTTTAGAGGTGCGTGGGGGAGGGATGACAGGTCCTCACTTTACTACCACTGTGCACTGGAGCCTCATTGTACATATACGTATCTGTGTTCCTGTCACATTGCTCAGCCAGACCCCATAGAATTCCAGCCAACATCTGGAGGCGGTTTAGCGTAACCCTGCAAAAGAAACACTGAAAATTAATAAAAAAATGCAGACATCCTAAAACGCACAAAAAAAAAGACTATGGGGGGGAAGTATTATGGTGGGACGTTTTGGAGTAGGTTTTGTTTGAGCTTACATTGGCAAAAGGTGCACTAATTTATCAAAACTGATGTTTTGAAAATAATGTTAAATAAAGGTGGTCCATCTTTAAAAATAATGCTAGAAACAACTTTTTTGCATTTTTTTTTTAAAAGACCCAGCAATAAATCTGTAGTAAAAACAATTAATATACCTAACCATGCCCACTTTCCTATCCATTTTTCAAAAGTGGCGAGGGTGGTGTAAAATGGCAGAAAGTCACACATTTTGGTGCAAAATTGCTTGTGTGTCAAATTGTGTGACTTTTGCAAAACAGTTTTCTGTCTTACAAGTGTTATACATTCCCCCTTATATGTGAAACCACCCATTTTAGTCCTAATTTCTGTTTAAAAAAAAAGAGCGTGTGATCTCCACTCCAGGTGACATCAGAGATTTTCATCAGCGATTGTTAACCAAAACCAGAGGCGAGTCAAAACACGGAACAGGTGCAAATCTTTCTTTTATACCTTATGTCTGTAATATATAACAAAAAGGTTCTATTTATTTATCCATCACCATAAACAAAACAATTAAAATATCAATTATATAAACTGAAAAGGTACCAAGAGCTTTTGATGTTCCCCATTAAAAATATGATTTTATTAATTTAATTTAAATTTTACCAACAATTGTTACAGGGTCTCAAATATACCAGTACAACCTGCAGGGCTTATGCAATAATACACTATGCAAAAACAATTACAATAAATAATAATCCCTGTAAATATGTAGCTATTGACACCGTAGAGGATTATACACCTAGCATTAGTATCCTTTTGTGATTATGCGCCATGTGAAATTGTTCATGTGAAACTACTGACCTACGTAGCTAACTCAACTGCCCTATATACTAACATAAGTAACATCTGAATGTAATAGTGTAGCTGTGAATAAAAATAATAACAATACAAATCTCACCCTATAATGCTGGAATCGCGGCCACCTGGATGCGTGTTTTGCGTGAGCTTCGCCATAAGGTATCCCACAATGCTATTTAACTACCCTGTTACTAATGGCAAATGCTGAATCCTGTCACATGCCCTGCTTACAAAGTGGTCAGAACGTACTGTGCATAGCCACTCATAGTTTGCCACTTCATAATACTTCTGCCTGAAGCCAGCACAAAGCTGAACAGGAATAAGGGATCACCACAGCCCAGCTGATCTGAATCAGATCTGAATGACAAACGTCAGCCCGAAAATTTCTATGAGCACTTAACCTCCCCGCTATTGACAATATCAATTTGAAAATGTATCCTCTAGACATGGACTCCCATTAAGAAAACACAAGAGCATGTCAAAAGCGGTTTACATTGTTATTGCATTCTAATTTAGTGATTATGTTTTTTAATACAATTGAGGCAAACTTATGTTAAAGTGTAACTGTCATTTCGGTTTATTTTCGGTTCATTTTTAATACAGCGTAGGGATGGTGTTTTGCTAAATATTTTAATAGGGAAACAGGTTCTTTTTTACTATAAAATGGTGGAAAGAGCCTCCTTAACACTGTAACTGAGCATTGCTAAGGAGAGGCCATCTTCAGTGTTCTACTAATCATCTCAATAAATTAGAATACCATCAAAAAGTTAATTTATTTCAGTAATTCAGTTCAAAAAGTGAAAATCATATATTATATAGATTCATTACACGTCGAGTCATCCATTTCAAGCATTTATTTCTTTTAATGTTGATAATTATGGCTTATAGCTAATGAAAACCCAAAAGTCAGTATCTCAAAAAATTAAAAAATTGTGAAAAAGTTCAATATTGTAGACTCATGATGTCACATTCTAATCAGCTAATCAACACAAAACATCTGAAAAGGTTTCCTAAGCCTACAAATGGTTCCTCAGTCTGGTTCTGTAGGCTACACAATCACAGAGAAGACTGCTGACTTGACAATTGTCCAGAAGACAGTCATTGACACACTCCACAAGAAGAATAAGCCACAAAAAAGTTTCTTGCTGGCTGTTCACATGGAATATTGGCACCACATTTGCTAAGATCCAATACTGTGGAACAGACTCTGTCAGTATAGAATCCTTAAATATCAGAAATAAGGGTCTGTCTATGACATTTTTCTATTCTGTTAGGATACGGAGGTTATGCCACCTGATTCCAGCGATTTGTCTATTTTAATCCTTTTAAGACGATGCTGCACTTCTTCCTGCGTCAGACAGGCCATTTTTAATGGGGAATTTACTTTTACTCTCTGCATTTCATTTGACAGTTTATTTTCCTCAATGAATACAGTAGAGAAAAAGGTTTGTTTTCTCCTCATCATTCTCTACAACTCATCCCTCATCACTCTGTAAAGAGCCAATAATTTCAGGTTTAAACTTTTTACTATTTATATAATTGAAGAACATTTTAGGGTTGTTTTACTCTCTTTGGCAATAGGTCTCAGTCTCCAGCTTGGCTGCTTTTATTTGTCTTTTACATAGGCAGAACATCTCATGAGAGTGGTGCCACTGGTGTAAATACCTCAAATAACATACTTAACTGGTTGAATGTAGATATGGTCCTTAATATGCTAAAAAAATTAAAAGTGAACAAGGCCCCAGGTCCTGATGGATTACACCCTAGACTTCTAAAGGAGCTCAGTTCAGTTATTGCTTTGACTCTGTTCATAATATTTACAAATTCTTTAATAACAGGCATTGTACCAGTAGACTGGTGCAAGGCAAATGTGGTGCCCATTTTCAGAAAGGGTGCTAGGTCTTCACCAGGAAATTATAGACCAGTTAGCTTAACATCTATAGTGGGAAAAATGTTTGAGGGCCTTCTACGGGACTACATACAGGATTATGTAACTGCCAATAATATAATAAGTGATAGCCAATATGGTTTTACTAAGAACAGAAGCTGTCAAACTAAGCTGATTTGTTTTTATGAGGAGGTGAGTAGAAGCCTGGGCAGAGGGAAGGCTGTCAATATTGTGTTTTTGTACTTTGCAAAGGCGTTTATATTGTCCCACATGGACGACTAATGGGTAAATTGAGGTCTATTGGTTTAGAAAATATAATTTGCAACTGGATTGAAAACTGGCTTCACGATCGTATCCAAAGAGTTGTGGTCAATGATCCCTACTCTGAATGGTCCCCGGTTATAAGTGGTGTACCCCAAGGTTCTGTGCTGGGTCCGCTATTATTTAACATATTCATTAATGACATAGAGGATGGGATTAATAGTGCTGTTTCAATTTTTGCAGATGACACCAAACATTTTAATATGTTCCAGTCTATGGAAGATGTTAATAAGTTACAAGCTGACTTGGACAAACTTACTGTTTGGGGCTCCACTTGCTAAATGAGGTTCAATATAGATAAATGTAAAGTTATGCACATGGGGCTAATAATCGGCATGCAGCGTATGTCCTAGGGGGAGTAAAACTGGGAGAGTCACTTGTTGAGAAGGATCTGGGTGTATGAGTAGATCATAGACTAAGTAACAGCATGCAATGCTAGTCAGTTGCCTCTAAGACCAAAAGAATTTTATCTTGTATTGAAAGAGGTATGGACTTGCGGGACAGGGATATAATATTGCCACTATACAAAGAGTTGGTGCAGCCTCATCTGGAATACGCGGTTCAGTTCTGGGCACCAGTCCATAAAAAGGATGCCCTGGAGTTAGAAAAAGTATAGAAGAGAGCCAGTAAACTCATAAAGGGCTTGGAAGATATTAGTTATGAGCAAAGATTAAATGAACTGAATTAACTTAGCCTGGAAAAAAGACGTCAAGGGGGGCATGATTAACCTATACAAATATATAAACGGACCATACAAAAAATATCTAGGGAAGCTATTCTGTGTTAAACACCCTCAAAAAGCAAGGAGCCACTCCCTACACCTGGAGAAAAAAAGATTCAATCATAAGAGGGGACAAGCATTCTTTACTGTAAGGGCTGTGAATCTTTGGAACAGCCTGCCACAGGAGCTGGTGACAGCAAATACAGTAAATGGCTTCAAAAAAGATTTAGATGACTTTTTAATTAAAAATAACATTGAGGCTTATGACAATATACAGAAATCTTGTTCTACACACCCTTTCTCTTTGGCCCAACCCCTTTTCAAAAGTAAGATGGACATTGATCCAGGGATTTGTTCCGTGGATCGATATAGCAGGATTTAAGGTTGGGCTTGATGGACATTTGTCTTTTCATTAACAACTCTGTAACATATTCTATTTTTTTCCTTATAGTTGTTCAATGCTTCCTCACTAACTTCCTGTTTTAATCATGTAAATGCTTTCATTTTGTTATTTATTGCTCTCTTTAAATTTCTATTTATCCACATATGTTTTTTTTCTTGTCCTTTACCCTCTCATTCCCATAAGGTATATACCTCTCACAATTAGCATTCAGGATGCTTTTAAAATTATCCAATTTCCTGGCTGCATTTTTATTTTTGAGGACATTGTAGTTATAATACCAAAAAACTGAAAATAAAAACTTTTTGGAATTTTTTTTTCTTTTTATTGTCATATTCTGAATCCTATAACTTTTTTATTACTTTTTATTCAATTGTTTGTGGGATGTGAAGTGATGACAAACAGTTGAATCAGCCATGTCGATTTTCTCCCAGGGTTTTGGCCTTTCAGATGCCGTAGTAACCCTTTTACCATGGCACCTGAGGGGTTAAATGTTCGCGATCTGCACTTTTGCAGATATTAGCCCAGGTGTCTGATGTGTGAAACAGCAGGCACCCAGTAGCTATGCCACTTACTCTGCTCCTGAGCGGTTGCTATCTTTATAGACCCAACACCCCTTCCATGTCTGGAAGGGGTTAAATATATAAATGCAAAAAAAAAAACAACAGGTAGGTAGCGCCGTACATTGTACAGCAGCTGTGCTTGGTATTGTGCTCAGCCCCATTCACTTGAATGGGGCTGAGCCGTTGCTAGGCCACGTGACTGATTAACGTGACGTTCTCAAACAGATGCCTTCTCAAACAGCTGATCGGCGGGGGTCCCGGGTGTCAGACCCCCACTGATCAGTAGTAAAATCCCAGACAACCCCTTTAATGCATGTTCCCCAAGGTTTAGTGCTGGGTCCCCTATTATTTAACTTATTAATAGCACTATTTTGCATATGACACCAATGTATGTAGTACTGTGCAATCTATGGAAGATGTCCATAAATTATACAGGTAAGCAGACTTGGACATTGAGGGGGTCATTTACAAACCAGAAATTCTCCTATAATAGGCATATTGCTGGCGCAGATTGCAGCACAAGGGTCCTTTCTGCAACTTTCCCCCACTCATGCCAGTCCGACGCCTCTACAATAACTCCGGTGGATCCACTGCCAGCTATAGGAGACATTAAGACTGGTGTCTAAAACGCAGGTCTTAATAAATGACCCCCTGAGTGTTTGGGCATCAACTAGGCAAATGATGTTCAATGTAGATAAATTTAAAGTTATGCATCTGGGTAGTAATAATCTATGTGCATCATATATCCTAGGGCAGGTAATATTGGGAGAGTCATTTGTAGAGAAGGATGTGGGAGTACTTGTAGATCACAGATTAAATAACTGCATAAAATGTCAATCAGCTGCTTCTAAGGTTAGCAAGATGTCAAGAGGCATGGACTCGTGGGACAGGAATGTAATATTACCATTTTACAAAGCTTTGGTGCAGCCTCCTCTGGAATATGCATTTCAGTTCTGGGCACCAATCCACAGAAAAAAATGCCCTAAACCTGGAAAAAATACAAAGGAGAACAATTAAATGATAATGGGCATGGAGGGTCTAAAGGTGGATTTAGATGGGGCAATAACGCTCATTCCCGATAGTCTGCTTGATTAAAGGTACCACTGATCACCCCATGAACAAGCGAAACACTAGTTGAGCGGGTGATCCTCTCATTCGTGCAGGCACCTAAATTATTGTTTCTAGGCAGCAGATCGCAATAGCGATTCGTCCTCGTCTTGTGGCGGTGATCACTGCATGAAAATGCAGCGCTTCAGCCCCACTGAACAAGCAGCCGACCGTCGAGAAGGAATGCTTCCATCCCGATAATTGGCTGCTCCTCAGCTTGTGTAAATATGCCATTAGTTATAACGTAAAATTAAAAGAATTAAATTTATTTATTATTGAGAAGAGATGTCTAAGAGGAGACATGATTAACCTATACAAATATATAAATGAACCATACAAAAATATGGTGAAAAGTTCAGTCTCCAGAGGCACCAAGGCTTCTTTTCTGTAAGAGCTGTAAATCTGTGAAATAGTCTACCTCAGGACGTGGTCACTAGTGTTGATTGAAGTGAATCATACAAAGTGGAATTCGATCTGAAATGTAGGAAAAATTTGATTCACAACAAATCATAATTTTCTCGCAGTTCGTGGTAGCTAGTGTTCTTTCCCCTAAAATGGTTTCTACACATGGGAGCCTGTGAACGCGAAATCACTCATAATGCCGTGCAGACAGCCAATCCACAGCAGGCCAGCCCCTGTGGTGTCAAACCCCTTTAAAAGCCTCATCCCGTGCGGTCTCCACCATTTCACTGTGATCTGAGCATATGGAGAGACGTGACAAGCACCAGGGACAGTGTACAAGAAAGCATTTAATTGTAGAATATTGGATAGGGAGAGTGCAGGGACAGTGTAGGGAGAGTTTTCATCCATTGTAGGGAGAGCAGAGAGAGAGTGCAGGGAAAGGCCAGGGATAGTGCACACTGAATCTGAAGCTGAGGGATCCATAGGAGACAGCGCAGTTTGCATCAGTCCCTGTGTAGGGCACAAAGCTATCTAAGTGAATGGTGTCCACCTTGTGTAATAGATAAGCAATTTCCTTAGGCTTTGATTCTCAACTTGCTGTGAATAACCTGCCTTAGTTCTACTGTTATTGGGGTGTCCACATTGTTTAATAGATAAGCAATTCAATTAGGCCTTGATTCTCAAACTGGGATGAATAACATGTCTAATTCTACTGTTATTTGGGTCTCCACCTGTTTAATATAGATAAAAAATCCCATAAGGTCTTGATTCTCAAATTGGGGTGAATAACCTGTCTTTGCTCTACTGTTATTGGGGTGTCCACATTGACATTGAATAACTTCTTTTACTTATATACAGTTAGTGTACAGTATGTCCAACAGACAGTTGCCAGGGCCCTCCAAAGGAACAGGCAGCGACTAAAATGTTGCTGTAGCCAGCACAAGTAGCAGCAGAAGAAGGGGGTCTGGTAGCAGCAGCTGCAGCAACAGGCCAGAGCTGCCACTGTCATTCAGTGATCGTGTTTTGACAAACAATCCCGCTGTCCTTAAATGGTTGACTTCAACATCATCTAAACTGACATCAGACACACACAGCCAGGAGTTGGTGGATTCCTCTGACACCACACGGAGTTGGCATGGCCTAGGAACAAGTTCTGTGCCCTCATCTGTCCTGAACCTGTCTCTTTCCTTTGATGCTCCTTCTGCCAGGCAAGTTATGCATGTCACCGGCTCTGCTCCCCTTTTCAGCGAGATCAAGATTATTGAGGACAGTCAGCAGCTACTGGCCAGCCCAGATTTGGAGGAGAGGTCCTCCTGTAAGCGTGCAGGTAGCGACAATGACAGTAGCATGGGAGCAGGTTTTGCAAGTGGTCAGTGATGCGGCCATAAGACTGATGAAGGTGACATAAGTGACGAGCAGACAGTAGAGGATGATGATATAACCGATCATACATGGGAGCTGGGTGAAGAGAGGGCTTCATCATCATCATCAGGGGTGAGAGTGGCAGCTTGCCCATGAGACAGTGGCAGAGTGGCAGCATGCCCCTGAGCCAGCAGGGTCAAACATGGCTATGACTAGCAGGGTGGCAGCAGTGTGAGATGTGCAGCCAAACATGCCCGGGGTAGACCGTCTGCTACTCTGGAGCCTATCTGCCTGGAAACAACTAACAATGCACAGCTTCATAGAGGCAGCGGCACTCAGTCATTACAGAGTGGTGGTGGTAAAATGCCTTACTTGCCAGTGTGGTAATTTTTCATTTTGTCGCTGGAGGACATCAGCATGGCCATATGTAGGATCTGTGGGCAGAAGGTGATAAGCAGCCAGGGTGCCAATTTACCACGGCCCTGCATCAACACATGGAGCGTCACCATAAAGTGGCCTGAGAAAAACGTGGCGCTAATGTTATGGTACAAAAGTTCAAAGTATATGCCACTGAGGAAGAAACGAATGGAGCTTTCGAAACGCTTCTGGATTTTTTTATTAAGAGTGCGGTTTTTCTGTGGTACACACTGGAGCTGTGGACTTATTAAAGTGAAGATATTCCTCCGATATGCTCCACAAGCGACTTGACGGGATTTCAAGCATATGTGATACCTACCACAAGGGCTGCTGGATTACAAACTACAGTGGAGTTGATGCGGGGAACGCACGTGGAACTACAGTGAGATTTGGCGTTCGGGTGCGCTCAGAGCGCATGCGCCTGTTGGTTGCCGGTGAGAGTGAGCCACGAACCCAGAGCGGTGTAGCAGAGAGAAAGAGACCGGGAGCTCCGGTGACTTATCAAACCAGTGGGACAGTGCTACATTTGCGCAACTCGATTTCATCTTGCCTTCCATATCGGAGGTGCCCTATTGTGGTGTGGGTAAGAAGCGCATAGCGCTGAATCTGTATAAAGCGCTAGTGGTAAGAAGCGCAAGCTTGCTATCAGGGCCGGCCTTAGGGTAGATGGCGCCCTGTGCAAAACTTTCTCTCGGCGCCCCCCCCCCCCCATTTCTATATATATTTACTTAAAGAAGTATGTGTGCCATCCCATATAGAAAAATATAGTGACAGTACTAACGTCATACAGTATAGAGCTATAAATAGAGTGTAGAGAGATAGAGAGTGATATAGGACTGAATAGAGAGCTATAAATACAGTGCAGAGATATATAGAGTAGGACAGTGTATATATATATATATATATATATATATATATATATATCTACACTGTATTTATAGCTCTCTATACTGTCCTATATCACACTATATATCTCTGCACTGTATTTATAGCTTTCTATATTGTCCTATATCACTCTATTCTCTATATATCTATGCACTGTATTTATAGCTCTATACAGTCTGACTTTTAATACTGTCACTATATTTTCCTGTATGGGATAATGGAGATGGCCCACATTTAATCATGTGTGAGTTATGTGTGCCATGACTGTGATCTCTATTACCTATACAGGATGGGGCCTTAAGTATATAAAATAAGGATGGGGCCTTAAGTATATGGATGGGGCCTTAAGTATATAGTCCCGCTCCCAATTAAACCCCCCCCCCACCCTCGGTCATCACGTTGTTTGGGGGCACTTACTTACAGCAGTGCAGCCGCTAACTTTCCCCTACCACCCTCTGAGTCATTCTGCGCATGTGTGACGTCAGCCCAGGGCCAGCTCCAGGTTCAGGTGGGCCCTTGGGCGATAAAGTCTCAGAGGGCCCCCTTACAGAGTGATAACTATCTGTGTATAGATAATATAGTAGATGTCCCCTGCAGTCCTTTGTAACTGTTGAGGTAACACAGTGATGGCTATCTGAGTATAGAAAATGTAGTAGTGTTACCTGCAGTCCTGTGTAAAATCACAGATATCACTAGTACTGATAATGTTCAACACAATGTGCCCCCATCAGACCTCAGGTCAGCGTCTTGTGCCCCATCAGACCTCAGATCAACATCTTGTGTCCCCCTTCAGACCTCAGATCAGCGTCTTGTGCCCCCATCAGACCTCAGATCAGCGTCTTGTGCCCCCATCAGACCTCAGATCAGCATCTTGTGCCCCCATCAGACCTCAGATCAACACAATGTGCCCCCATCAGACTTCAGGTCAGCATCTTGTGCCCCCATCAGACCTCAGATCAGCATCTTGTGCCCCCATCAGACCTCAGATCAGCGTCTTGTGCCCCATCAGACCTCAGATCAACACAATGTGCCCCCATCAGACCTCAGATAAGCGTCTTGTGCCCCAGACCTCAGATCAACATCTTGTGTCTACCTTCAGACCTCAGATCAGCATCTTGTGCCCCCATCAGACCTCAGATCAGCGTCTTGTGCCCCATCAGACCTCAGATCAGCATCTTGTGCCCCATCAGACCTCAGATCAACACAATGTGCCCCCATCAGACCTCAGGTCAGCGTCTTGTGCCCCATCAGACCTCAGATCAACATCTTGTGTCCCCCTTCAGACCTCAGATCAGCGTCTTGTGCCCCCATCAGACCTCAGATTAGCGTCTTGTGCCCCATCAGACCTCAGATCAGCATATTGTGCCCCCATCAGACCTCAGATCAGCGTCTTGTGCCCCCATCCGACCTCAGATCAACACAATGTGCCCCCATCAGACCTCAGGTCAGCGTCTTGTGCCCCCATCAGACCTCAGGTCAGCGTCTTGTGCCCCCATCAGACCTCAGGTCAGCATCTTGTGCCCCCATCAGACCTCAGATCAGCGTCTTGTGCCCCATCAGACCTCAGATCAACGTCTTGTGCCCCCCTCAGATCAGGGTCTTGTGCCCCCTCAGACCTCAGATCAGGGTCTTGTGCCCCCCTCAGACCAGCATCTTGTGCCCCCCTCAGACCTCAGATCAACAGCTTGTACCCCCATCAGACCTCAGATCAGCGTCTTGTGCCCCCCTCAGACCTCAGATCAGCCAACCCAGCCACTTTAAAAAAACATACTTACCTGTTCTGCGCTGCCATCAGGTTCCCCGCTCCACTGTCTTCCCTGCCGGCGCACACTATGACCACACTATGACCAGGCCGGGTTGCACACCCCAAAGGCCGGCCCTGCTTGCTATGAGACTCTGTATATCAATACAAAAGGAGTGAATATATAAAATCAGCAACTTATAAGCACAATTTCAGCTAGTGTGCAAAAATCGAATGAACAATATATAACACAAGAAAAACCACAATACAAGAGGATATTCATTTATTTATTAATTATTCGCTGCATGAGCTCCGCAGTTGAGTATATTAGGGGGACTGAGAGTATAAGCAAGTAAAATATGTTTTTAATTTTTATGAATTTTTATAATTTTTATTGTTTATTTTATTCGGGATATATGCAAATTAATAAAATACTAAATTTGCTATAGAGCCGACCAGTGGTTTAATATTGAATGTTATGGTACAGCCTGATGCATCTCCCATTTGGCCCGCACCCCTTTTCAAGCAGTCAAGTCTCACCCACTTCAGCAGAAGGGAACTGCTTCCTTCCCATTGTCTACTGGTCCTGATGCAACTCATCATCGCGCGTTTCACCAGCAATTGATCACTGGGGTGATTGCAAAGAAACAACAGTATGTGTGCACTTATCCAATGGTGCAGAAGCAGAACATGCTCCTGGCCAAGTTGCTGGTACTACAATCATTACAGTGATTGGCTGGCCAGGAACGCTATAAAGCACCCGGTGACATGTGACCGGCGCATACCGAGCCAGAGACAGCTGCTGAAAGCAGGGACGGACAGTGTAGGGAGAGAAGCACGCTAGGCAGGGATAGAAATCGCTCAAAAAAGACCCAAAAGCCCTTTTAAGGGCTATTATACCTGGCACAAACCAATATTTTATTATTTTTGGGCCTGCCATTAATGCCACATGTGCTGCTGCTGCTGCATGCTGTAGATTACTTTCTGTATACTATATACCTGACATACTTTGCTATAATTTCTGCTGTTAAGCCCGCAGTACTTCTTTTGTGTCTTGCTGTAAAACATTTGCGCAAGGAGGGACTTGTGTAGGGATAGAATTTCTATAGGCAGGGTTAGTATCATTGTTCAAAAGACACAAAAGTCTTGGTGGCAAAAAAAATCCAAGTGTGCCCTGTCAGTAACGCTAGGTGCACAGCGTATTACAACTGTTCAAAAGTCTATGTAGCTGACATCCGTTGTTACATTTAATACCGTTAATTTAGGCCACAGTTCCTCATTTGCGGCTGCTCTATAATGTTTGTGCATTCAGAATATTGGACATTCGTTTAAATTTTTCTGATCATACAGTTAATAAAAATCTGCACTACTGTAGTTGTGACCAAGTTGCATATATACTACACAATAAGCGCAAGGCGAGCAGAAAGGGACGGGAAAGTGGGCGTGCTGCTGATGGTGAACACAGAGGCGAAGGCTCAGGGCGTGGTGAAACTGTGCCTGCTGGCAGAGCCCAAGAGACAAAGTCATCCACAATTCCTAGCTTCATGTCACAGTTTGCAGGGCGGCGCAAGACACAACTCTTGTCGCCACACCAGTGCGAGCAGGTATTGGGTTGGATTTCAGCTGATAATGCTTCCAGTCGGTTAAGCACCACCCTCTCTTCCACAAAGTCCAGTCTCAGTAGCCAAGAGTCTGGGCAACCGCATCCTCACCCTGTTCCTTCTTCCTCCATGGCATGAACTGGCGCTCTAAGCCTTGGAGGTGCTGGCCTGCCCTGCCGCCAGCGTTTTGTCTGAGCGGGTATTTAGTGCCACTGGGGGCATAATTACTAATAAGCACATCCGCCTGTCAACTGACAATGCTGACAGGTTGACGCTTATCAAAATGAACAAGGCCTGGATTGCCCCTGACTTCTCTACTCCACCAGAGGAAAGTGGCTTAGCTTGAAGGAACCTTAAATCTGGCTTTTAGTAACATAGTAACATAGTTTATAAGGCCAAAAAAAGACATCTGTCCATCCAGGTCGACCTTTTTTCCTACAAGTTGATCCAGAGGAAGGCAAAAAAAACCCTGTGAGGTAGAAGCCAATTTTCCCCACTTTAGGGGAAAAAAATCCATCCCGACTCCAATCAGGTAATCAGAATAACTCCCTGAATCAACGACCCTCCTCTAGTAACCATAACCTATAATATTGTTATCCTCCAGAAATACATCCAGGCCCCTCTTGAACTCTTTTAGTGAACTTACCATCACCACTTCCTCAGGCAGAGAGTTCCATAGTCTCACTGCTCTTACCGTAAAGAATCCTCTTCTATGTTTGCGTACAAACCTTCTTTCCTCCAGGCGCAGTAACAGTCCTGGGGATAAATAGATCATGGGAGAGATCTTTGTACTGACCCCTGATATATTTATACATAGTTATTAGATCTCCCCTCAGTCGTCTTTTTTCTAAAGTGAATAACCCTAATTTTGATAATCTTTCTGGGTACTGTAGTCCACCCATTCCAGTTATTACTTTAGTTGCCCTCCTCTGAACCCTCCTCAGCTCTGCTATGTCTGCCTTGTTCACAGGAGCCCAGAACTGTACACAGTACACCATGTGTGGTCTGACTAGTGATTTGTAAAGTGGCAGGACTATGTTCTCATCACGGGCATCTATGCCTCTTTTGATGCAACCCATTATCTTATTGGCCTTGGCAGCAGCTGTCTGACACTGGTTTGTACAGCTTAGTTTGCTGTTCACTAAAATTCCTAGGTCCTTTTTCATGTCAGAGTTACCCAATGTTTTACCATTAAAGGGGTTGTCCGAGTTATGAAAAAAAATATATAGTACTTTATATCTGTTGGGCAGCAATATATAGCTAAGTTGAGCGAGTTTTAGGCAAAAAGAAAATCTCTATTTCCTCATTTCCCTGGTTCTCTTCTGGCCTTTGTTTACATGCAGTAATAACAATCTCTGCCCCTCCCCCCTCTCTGTAAAGGGAGTGAATACAAGTGCTGAGTGACATGTCTGCCTGCTGGGATACTCTGCAGCATGTTGTATGCGTAGGACTACAAGTCCGAGCTGTACAATGACACTGCTGATACACACAGGATCTCCCCCCTACCTGTACTTGTAGTTTGCATTTCCTCCAGATTAGCTTTGTGTCTGTAAGGTGAGGAGGGCAGAGCCTGTGTCTCTGCTGTTGTAAAGCCTTCAGTGTGTTCTGGCTGAAGGGTTTAATGTTTTATCTGAAGGAATCCAGGGAGAGAGCAGATAGCAGCAGAGCAGGGGGGCATGGCCAGCACAGTCTCGTGTACAGGCTGTTATCTGATCTCTGAGGCTTGTGCACAAATGCAAGATTAGCAGGGAGGCAAGCTGACATCACAGGTCATGTGACCCTCATTGAAACCTGATAAACCAGCAGCTTTAGAAGCAGAAAGTGTATGGAAAAGCTGTTGTATTTGACTAGTTAGAAACATACAAAGTACAAAAACAAACTCGGACAACCCCTTTAAGTATGTACTGTTGACTTGCATTATTCCTTCCCATATGCATAACCTTACATTTGTCAGTGTTAAACCTCATCTGCCACTTCTCTGCCCAAGCATCCATTCTATCCAGATCCATCTGTAGCAGTGTACTGTCCTCTTCTGTGTTAATTACTTTACACAGTTTAATGCCATCTGCAAAAATTGATATTTTACTGTGCAAGCCTTCTACAAGATCATTAATAAATATATTGAAGAGAATATGGCCCACTACTGACCCCTGTTGTACACCACTAGTGACAGTGACCCAATCTGAGTATGTACCATTAATAACCACCATCTGTTTTCCATCAATGATCCAGTTACTTACCCACATACAGACATTTTCTCCCAGGCCAAGCATTCTCATTTTATATACTAACCTTTTATGTGGTACAGTGTCAAATGCTTTGGAGAAGTCCAGATATACGACATCCATTGATTTGCTGCGGTCAAGTCTAGAACTTACCTCCTCATAGAAACTGATTAAATTGGTTTGACATGACCTCATGAAGCCATGCTGATATGGAGATATTTGCTTATTTTCATTGAGGTACTCCAAGATAGCATCTCTTAGAGAACCCTCAAACAGTTTACCCACGACAGATGTTAAACTTACCGGCCTATAGTTCCCTGGCTCTGTTTTTGGACCCTTTTTGAATATTGGCACCACATTTGCTATGCCAATCCTGTGGAACACTCCCTGTCAGTATAGAGTCCTTAAATATCAGAAATAAGGGTCTGGTGATGACATTACTTACCGTATTTTTCTCTTTATAAGACGCACCTGATTATAAGACGCACCCCAGATTTTAGAGTAGAAAAGTAAGAAAAAAATATTTTTCATCACACCTCATATCAGACCCCCCATAAGTTTCAGGACATCACATCACACCCTCATATCAGCTCTCCGTGTCAGAACCCATCAGACCTCAGATCAGCCCCCATATCAGCCCACTGTGCCCCCATCAAACCTCAGATCAGACCACTGTGCCCCTATATCAGCCCACTGTGCCCCCACCAGACCTCAGATAAGCCCACTGTGCCCCCATATCAACCCACTGTGCCCCCATCAGACCTCAGATCAGCCCACTGTGCCCCCATATCAGCCCACTGTGCCCCCATATCAGCCTACTGTGCACACATCAGACCTCAGATCAGCCCACTATGCCCCCATATCAGCCTACTGTGCCCCCATCACACCTCAGATCAGCCCATCAGCCCCCATATCAGCCCACTGTGCCTTCATAAGACCTCAGATCAGCCCACTGTGCCCCATCAGACCTCAGATTCACCAACCCTACCCCCATTAGACCTCAATCATCCCCCATCAGACCTCAGATCAGCCCACCCAGCCCCATAAGCATAAAATAAAAACCTCTCTTACCGGTCCTGCGCCGCGGCTCTACTCCTGGTCTGGCGCTCCTCTGGCTTCTAAGGCCAGCGCTGCACTGTCACCTGACTGCGCGCACCACGTCCTGACGCTGTACACGGTCAGGACAGTGCAGAGCCGGTCCAGAGAAGACAGGAGCGCCGGACCCGGAGGGGAGCCACGGCGCAGGACAGGTAAGAGAGTTTTTTATTTTATGCTTATGGGGCTGGGTGGGCTGATCTGAGGTCTATTAGGGGTCCGGCACCTGATACATACATTATGGAAGCACTCACTTGTATTCGCATTTGGGGGGAAAAAAGTGTGTCTTATAAAGCGAAAAATACGGTAATTCTCTTAGGATACGGGGGTGTATGCCATCGGTCCTGGCGATTTGTCTATTTTAATCTTTTATGGACGTTGCTGTACTTCTTCCTGGGTCAGACAAGGCACTTTTAATGGGGAATTTACTTTTATATTCTGCATTTCATCTGACAGTTTATTTTTCTCAGTGAATACAGTGGAGAAAAAGATATTTAGTAGCTTTGCTTTCTCCTCATCGCTCTCTGCAACTCCCCCCTCATTACTCTGTAAGGGGCCAACACCTTCAGGTTTATACTTTTTACCAATTATATAACTGAAGAACATTTTAGGGTTAGTTTTACTCTCTTTGGCAATTAATCTCTCGGTCTCTAGTTTGGCTGCATTTATTTGTCTTTTACATATTCTATTTTTTTCCTTATAGTTTTTTAATGCTTCCTCACCACCCTCCTGTTTTAGTGATTTAAATGCTTTCTTTTTGTCATTTATTGCTTTCTTTACAGTTCTATTTATCCACATTGTTTTTTTTTCTTGTTCCTTAACCTTTTATTCCCATAAGGTATGTACCTCTCACAATTAGATATTAGGATGCTTTTAAAAATCTCCCATTTTGTGGCTGTATTTTTATTTTTGAGGATTTTTTCCTAGTTAGTTAGACCTATGGCCTCTCTTTAGCTTTTTTGAAGTTCGGTATTTTTGTTCCTCCCTGAAGAAACACTCTTTTGAATGACAATTGGAAGGTTATTATTTTATGGTCACTATTTCCCAGGTGTCCCTCAACCTGCACATCTGTTGTTCTGTCAGGTCTATTGGTTAATACTAAGTTCAGTATGGCCGCCCCTCTAGTCGGGTCCTGAACCAGTTGGGAAAGGTAATTGTCTTTGGTTATTGCCAAGAACCTGTTTCCTTTATGAGATATACGGTACAGATTTCAGTTTCCCAGTCTATATCTGGGTAGTTGAAGTCCCCCATAATAACGAACTCATTATGATTTGCCGCCTCGTCTATTTAGTTTAGAAGTAGATTTCCTGTGGACTCTGGTATATTCAGTGGTTTATAATAAACTCCTATTAGTATTTTATTATTGTTTTTGGCTCCATTTATTTCTACCCACAGTGACTCCACATCTTCATGCCCCTCACTTATATCTTCCCGAAGTGTGGGCTTTAGACAGGACTTTACATAAAGGCAGACCCCTCCCCCTCTACGGTTTTGGCAATCCTTTCTAAACAGACTGTAACCCTGTACGTTATCTGCCCAGTCATAGCTATCATCCAGCCATGTCTCAGTTACTCCAACTATGTCGTAGTCCTTCTCACACATCACTAATTCCAGTTCACCAGTTTTATTAGTCAGGTGTCACGACAGGGAAACAAGGGATAGTGTGCCCTGTCTGAACCCCACCTCTTTCCCTGCCTACTTACAGTAGATGCCCTAGGCGACAAAACCATAACTTGGAGACGGTCCCTATGCTGAGTACGTGCACAGGGTAGGGAAGGGAACACAGGGAAAGACGAACACAGACAGAAACAAACACAATAGCAGAATCGTCAGCAAGCCAAGTCAAGAACAGGAGGTCACGTCAAATACCGAGGGGAATCACAAAAGCGTAGTCTAAGTCCAAAGCCAAAATCCAATATACCAATAATCCAAAAGCAAGGTCCAACACACAGCACTGATCTCAGAAGACTAATCACAGGCATCTGAGTGAGGCAGTTGCCATCTTTAAATAGCCCGCCCAGGATCATGTGATGTGGCCAGCATCACATGACCTGAGGCGGAGCAAGCTGTCCAAACAATATGTAAAGTAGCCATGTGGTGTGATCAGCACCACATGGCTAAACCCAAACAGAGAATTAACTCATGAAGTGCTGGCTGACAAGACCAGCACTTCAATTCCCTATTGCTCGTCTCTAGGGGGCGGAGAGGTCCGGCGACGTCGTGCAGAGGGAGCGCGACGCCGACCTCGCGTGACAGTACCCCCCCCTTCACGAGGGGCCACCGGACCCTTACCAGCGGGAGCAGGCTTATCGGGATGCTGCAGATGGAACTTTCGGATGAGCGAGTCTGCATGCATCCTGGTCAACGGTACCCAAGACCTGTCCTCAGGACCGAACCCCTTCCAATGTACGAGGTACTGGAAGGAATTCCGGACCCTTCTCACATCCACAATTCTGGCAATCTCATGCTCCATTTGTCCTGCTACCTCAACCGGAGGCAGAGACTGTTCCTCAGGACCAACGGGAGCAACATAACGTTTGAGCAAAGACACATGAAAAAACATTATGAACACGAAGGGAGTCGGGTAAACATAACCTAAAAGAAACCGGATTGATCACCTTGGTGATCCTGTAAGGACCAATGAAGCGAGGTGCAAACTTATAGGATGGTACCCTCATGTTGAGATTTTTAGTCGATAACCATACCTTATCCCCAACCTTAAAATTCACACCCTTAGAACGTTTTCTATCAGCCTTAGCTTTTTGAACTCCTTGGGCCTTTTCCAGGTTCGACTGAACCTGTGCCCAAACTGTGCACAGTTCTTGAGAAAAATCATTGACATCTGGGGCAACCGACGCAGATGGGGAAAAGGAGCTAAAGCGTGGATGAAACCCATATTGCAGAAAAACGGCGACATCCCAGAGGATGAATTAACACGATTATTAATTGCAAATTCAGCCAGAGACAGGAATCTGGCCCACACATGTTGGTTATCAGAAACATAACATCTAAGATATTGCTCAACGGATTGGTTAAGACGTTCAGTCTGACCATTGGTCTCCGGATGAAAGGCTGATGAAAAGGACAAAGAGATACCAATCTTATTACAGAACGCCCTCCAGAACCTAGACACAAACTGTACTCCCCTATCAGAAACGATATTCTCAGGAACACCATGTAGTTTGACAATATTATCAATGAACACGGACGCCAAGACCTTCGCAGAGGGTAATTTACACAAAGGAATAAAATGACACATTTTGCTGAATCTGTCAACCACCACAAATATCACGGTTTTACCCTCAGAGCACGGCAAGTCCGTGATAAAGTCCATGGACAGATGTGACCAAGGTCTACTAGGTATGGGTAAAGGATGTAACTCACCCATAGGTCGTGTCTTGGAATTCTTGGACCTGGCACAAGTGTTACATGCAGTTACAAAAGCCTGAACATCTCTGGAGATTGACGGCCACCAATACTGCCTAGAGACCAACTCCTTGGTGGCATTGATGCCAGGATGTCCACACAAAACAGAATTATGGCACTCACCCAGCAGTCGCAACCGCAAATGAGCCGGCACAAACAATTTGTCATTGGGGGGTACCAATGGGAGCAAGATGTTGTCCTGCCGAGATTTCAGAAGCGAGGTCAGATGAGGTAGCGGCCACGATGATATCAGCTGGCAGGATGGGCTCAGGAGGGATGTCAGGAGGCTGATACGCCTGGAAACTTCGGGATAAGGCATCGGCCTTAACGTTCTTGCTCCTGGGTCTGAAGGTAACACAAAAATCAAAATGAGTAAAGAACAAAGCCCACCTCGCCTGTCTAGGATTCAATTGCTTAGCCGATTCTAGAAACATTAAATTCTTATGATCCGTGAGGACCGTAATGCGGTGAAATGCCCCTTCTAAAAAATGACGCCATTCCTCAAATGCCCACTTGATTGCAAGTAACTCCCTATTCCCAATATCATAATTCCTCTCGGCAGGAGAGAACTTGCGGGAGAAGAAGGCGCATGGCATAAGATTAGTTAAGGTGGAAGACCCCTGGGACAGTACAGCCCCCACACCATCCTCAGACGCATCCACCTCAACTACAAAAGGCTTACTTTGATCAGGCTGGACCAACATAGGAGCATTAATAAAACACTGCTTTAACCTTTCAAAGGCCTCAATTGCTGCAGGGGGCCAATTGACCAGATCAGCCCCCTTGCGAGTCAAATCCGTAATGGGTTTGGCTACCACTGAAAAATTTTTGACAAATTTACGATAAAAATTAGCAAACCCCAGAAATCGCTGGAGCGCCTTCAAAGAGGAAGGTCGCACCCAATCCACAATGGCCTGTACTTTAACTGGGTCCATTTTGAAAGAAAAAGGGGTGAGAATGTATCCCAAAAAGGCCACTTCCTGAACACCAAAGGTACACTTTTCCCCTTTAACAAACAACTTGTTTTCACGCAAGACCTCCAGCACTTGCCTAGTGTGAGATACGTGACTCTCCCAGTCTGCAGAAAAAATCAGGATGTCATCAATATAGACAATTACAAATTTCCCAATAAATGGTCTAAAAATGTCATTGACAAAGTTTTGGAAAGTTGCCGGAGCGTTACTTAACCCAAAAGGCATTACCAAGTACTCATAATGACCCTCCGGGGTATTAAACGCAGTTTTCCATTCGTCCCCCTCACGAATCCTGATTAGGTTGTATGCCCCCTTCAAATCCAGCTTGGTGAACCAACAGGCCCCCTGGACCTGATTCAGCAAGTCAGGAATAAGGGGCAACGGGTATCTGTTTTTAACAGTGATTTTATTGAGCTCCCTGTAATCGATACAGG
>ONZH01028981.1:0-86376 GCA_900303285.1 Rhinella marina
GGTCACATGGTTTTTTCCAGCCAATGCATGTAGACGCCGTTTTCGCGCTGCCAGCGTGCTCAGCGTGCCTGTCATACCCCCCCTGCATGGTGATTGGTGGAAAAAGAGCGCCAGGGAAGGTGGGAGGGGAAACGAATTCTAAGTGCACCATAGCCGTTATACTCGAAAGAAATCGAGCACGCCGAATATCGTAGTATTCGATCGAATACCAGCTCGATCGAACACTACTCGCTCATCTCTAGTAATTACATCAAAATTTTTATTATTTTATTGCTATGACAAGCAAGAAACGACCTGTAATTTGGAAGTATGAAACGTTCTTATCTTAGCGGTTCTCAAAAATGATTTTGGACTCTTATCCGAAGCTCACAACGTTCTTCACATCACAGGAAAATTGAGCCAAGGGGAAAGTTCTACTTCTGGTAATGTCACTGGACTACCACCATTATCTGTTTCTGAGGTAACTGCCAAGAACATGCCAGCAATAGAAAAGACACAACATATGGAATGTGAAGAATCACATTCCATATGTGAAGCATCTGGGGAAGCTACAGAATCTGTTGCTTTGCTGAGCACTGATTTACCCATGGAAACTGTGGACATTACTAAAAGTTTATCTGATGACCTAGCATCATGGCCTACAACAATTTCTGATGCTCAAAGATGTGAGTTAGTAAAAAGGGGACCCAAGCAAATTCTGAATATGGTATTCCCACAGGATAAGTCAAAAATTCCAAGACGATTTACAGCTAAAAATTATTTTATTCAAGTGGGGAATGGAGACAAAGTTTTATGCACTTGGCTGGTGTATTCTGTGCAGGCAGATAAATTATTTTGTTTCTGCTGTACACTATTTGGAAAACGGGACAGTGCAATCTCCAAAGACGGATTTAACAAATGGAAGCATATCCATAGTCATCTGAAGGAACACGAACATTCAGCTCCATATGAGCAGTGCATGCAAGACTGGCATAACTTGAAAAGAGGTATTTGTGAGCAAAAAACAATTGACAGTGCCAATATGCAGCAAATTGAAATAGAAAAAACATACTGGAGATCTATCCTCAGCAGAGTGATCCACATTATCTGCTATTTAGCTGAACGCCACTTAGCTTTACGTTGAAGTACAGATAAATTGTACCATCCTAGTAATGGAAATTTTCTTGGTCAAGTGGAATTTCTTGCAAGATATGATCCAACAATGAATGAGCATGTGAGAAAAATACAAAAGAAAAAAATCAAAGATCACTACCTAAGTAAGGACATTCAAAATGAGCTAATAAATCAGATGGGTAAAACAATACTCCAAGTGGTTACACAAAGGATTTGCAGTGCAAAATACTATGGAGTAATCATGGATTGCACGCCGGACACAAGTCACATTGAACAACTGTCAGTTACTATTCGCATTGTCAGCTGTGAACTGTCAGTCGGTGCATCAGTGTCTGAATACTTTGCAGGTTTCCTTGCACTTGAAGAAACTACTGGAGAAGCATTGTGCAATGTGTTCTTAAAACACCTACAGACCTACAAATCAGCATACATGACTGCAGAGGCCAGAGTTACGATAATGGCAGTAATATGAAAGGCAAGAAACAAGGTGTGCAATCCAGAATTTAATAAAAGAGCATTGTACATGCCCTGCAGTAGCCACTCTCTGAACCTGGTCATTGTTGACGCTGCTAAATCATCTGTCCTCTCTGTCACGTTCTTTGGAGTTTTATAGCAAATTTATGTGCTCTTCAGTTCATCGACACAGCGGTGGGCAATTCTAAAGAAAAACATTACCAACTTAACCTTAAAACCACTCTCTGATACTCGCTGGGAATGCCGCATTGACAGTGTAAATGTTTTTCGCTACAACCTAGGTGAAGTTTGTACTGCACTTGAAGATCTTGTCATCTATGCTGCATCAAAAAAAGATGATGTAAAAGCTGCAGAAGCCAAGAGTCTCCACTGAAATCTCATCAGGCCAGTTTATTATTTGCATCGTTGTCTGGTATAATGTTTTATACCATATTAATCGTGCAAGCAAGCTATTTCAGAATCCAAATGTTGGCATTGACATTCTTAAGAAGGAAATTGAGTCAGTGCTCCATTTTCTGCAGGACTACAGGGAAGATGGGTTTGAATCAGCCTATGCCTTTGCAAAGGACATAGCTAGTGAAATGGATATAGAATTTTCATTTCCCATTAGAAGAAAAAAAAACAAAGCGAAGAATGTTCGATTATGAACAAAGAGATGAAGAAAACAGCACTCCTGAGGAAATGGTGAAAAGGGTCTTCTTTTTGCCCCTGATTGATACTTCAGTCGTAAGCATACGTGAGAGGTTTTCTCAGGTAAATGACTTTTATGACCTCTTTGGTTTTCTTTTTAATAAAAAAGACATGAAAGCTGCTAAAGATGACCAAAAGCTAGAAGACCGCTGCAAACACTTTGCACAAGAAATGGGTGATGTTGATCCTAATGACCTACATTTTGAAATACATTCTGCAATAAGGAGCATACCTGATGACATTGCTGATTCACCACTGAACATGCTGAATTACATTTATCCTACAAACCTCCTGGATGTGTACCCAAATCTTAGTGTGGCATTACGTATACTTATGAGCGTTCCTGTGACAGTAGCCTCAGCTGAAAGAAGTTTCTCGTGTTTGAAATTAATTAAAAACTATTTAAGGTCCTCTATGTCCCAAGATCATTTGAATGGTCTAGCTGAAATAGCAATTGAGAGTGATATTTGCAGAAATCTGGACTTTTCAAAAGTTATTGAAGACTTTGCCTCAGCAAAAGCTCGGAAGGTTCGCTTTTAGTTACCATGAACTATAGTTGTGGCTTTATTTCAATGTCAATGTTTATTACATGTTCTTTAAAGGGGTTCTCCAAGAATTAAAAAAATAAAATTGCTAAAAAAAACTTAAATATTACTTTATTATAAATATATTACCAAATACCTTTCATTAGTTATAATAGCTCGTTTTGTCTGGGGAGCAATCATCAGGAGAAACAAAATGGTCTTCATCCTATTAGTACACACAGAACCTGTCCTAATCACACAGGAGGACAAGTTACTTCACAACACTGAGGTAAAGAGCTGCCTCATCCTCCTCTCTGCTCTGCTTGTCAGGAATTATAATCCTGAATACAGATGATAAGATCTTCAGCTGAATCTTTGTAGGAAGGGAGCTCATGAGGAGACATGAAGTGCAGAGAGGAGGTGGGATTAATGAGCAGCAGCTCTTGTATTCAGTCTCCATTACCACAGTCTGTCCTGTCCGTCCTCTCTGCACTTCATGTCTCCTCATGGACTCCATTCCTACAGAGATTCAGAGGAATATCTTATCAGCTGTATTCAGGATGATAATCCCTGACAAGCAGAGCAGAGAGGAGGATGAGGCAGCTGTTTACCTCAGTGTTGTGAAGTAACTTGTCCTGCTGTGTGATTAGGACAGGTTTTGTGTGTACTAATAAGATGGCGGCCATTTTATTCCTCCTGATTGCTCTCTAGTGAAAACAAGCCATTCTAACTAATGAAAGGTATTTGGAAATATATTTATAATAAAGTAATATTTACGTATTTTTATTTTCTTAATTCCTCGTTGTCCTGATTTTTATTTATGTTAAAAGGGTATATTTTTACCTTAGACATATATGGAATATCCACAAGATATGCTACAAATGTGTGATAGATGCATGATCCACCTCTGAGACCCACACTTATCTCTGGAGTTGGGACCTACATCTATTAGACATATACTGTATAATATCCTGTGGATATGCTGTATATATCTAAACTGGGAATACCACTTTAAGATGTGCTAAGTTATTTTATTATTTATGTTTAATAAACTGTGAAGTTACCTAAATTGTTCTAGTATTATTTATACTGACATGTTTTAATAAGTTCCCATTATTAATGGTTTAATCAGCACTTTCTGATTTCAATGCAACCATAGATGGAATATCAAATGATCTTACACATACTATTTCTGCTAGTAAACAACTAAATGTAGAATAAACTTAGGATGCAACATTGAATGTTGTAGTTATGTATTTCAATTCAATTTGGTGCCTTTAATATAGTTAAATAAACACACGTTCACATATTTGTTTTCATTTACTGAATTGACGTAATGTGACTGTGTTGTTGGTGCATTATTACAAGATTTGGGGGCCCCACTTTTGATTTTGCCCAGGGCCACATATTGTCTAAAACCGGCCCTGTGCCTGGCTATACACATAGCAGCCGGTATGTTACAATGTATTCTCCCTGAACAGAAGACAGCCGGTATGTTACATACAATTTGTTCTCCCCATACAGATAGCAGCCTGTATGTTCAATACAATGTGGTCAACCCTTACACATAGCAGCCTGTATGTTACTTAAAATATGGCTGCCCCATACACATAGCAGCTTGTATGTTACATACAATCTGGTTGCCCCGTTCAGATAGCATCCTGTATGTTACATACAATGTGGTCACCTCGTATAGATGCCAACAAGTATGTTGCATGCAATGTGGTCTCCCTGTACAGATAGCAGCTGGTATGTTACAGTACATACAATTTGGTCACCCCGTACAGATAGCAACCGGTATGTTACATACAAAGTGGTTGTCTCGGAGGCGGATTGGCCATAGACCTTACAGGGAAATTTCCTGGTGAGTGGATGCCCAGGGGGCCACCGGAGCCCTCCTCACGGCCAACCAGTGGAAGTTTTTGGGGATGTGTTTTGTGCTGCTGGGGCAGTATTTTGTGATGGACTATGGTATTTAGCTCTGTTGGGGTGGTATAATGTGCCACAATATGGTTTTGTCCCTGCCTTCCATCAATATGGACCTGACTACAAAACAGGGCCACTTTTAGTTTTTTTTTCAGGGCCACTTTAAGTTCCCAGCTGCACTTGGGTTGCCTCGTTCAGATAGCTGCCTGTATGTTACATACAATGTGGTCTCCCCGTATAGATAGCAGCATGTATGGTACATACCATGTGGTCTTCCCATACAGATGGCAGCCTGTATGTAACATACAATGTGGTTGCTCCATACACATAGCAGCCTGTATGTTACATAAAATGTAGTCACCCCTTACAGAGAGCAGTCTGTATGTTACATACAATGTGTTCGCCCCATACAGACAGGAGCCTGTATGTTACAATCAATGTGGTCGCCCTGTACAGATAGCAGCCGGAATGTTACATACAATGTGGTCGCCTTGTACAGAAAGCAGTATGTATGCTACATACAATGTGGTCTCCCCATACAGACAGCAGCCTGTATGTTACATACAATGTGGTTGTGCCGTACAGATAGCAGCCGGTATGTTACATACAATGTGGTCGCCTCGTACAGATAGCAGCATGTATGTTACATACAATGTGGTCTCCCCGTACAGATAGCATCATGTATGTTACATACAATGTGCTCTCCCCGTGCACATAGCAGCCTATACATTACATACAATGTTGTCTCAATTACAGTCAGTATGTTAAATACAAAGTTGTTTTCCCTGTACAGATAGTAACATAGTAACATAGTTTACAAGGCCGAAAAAAGACATCTGTCCATCCAGTTCGGCCTGTTTTCCTATAAGTTGATCCAGAGGAAGGCAAAAAAACCCTGTGAGGTAGAAGCCAGTTTTCCCCACTTTAGGGAAAAAATTCCTTCCTGACTCCAATCAGGCAATCAGAATTACTCCCTGGATCAACGACCCCTCTCTAGTAACTATAACCTATAATATTATTACCCTCCAAAAATACATCCAGGACTCTCTTGAACTCTTTCAGTGAACTTACCATCACCACCTCCTCAGGCAGAGAGTTCCATAGTCTCACTGCTCTTACCGTAAAGAATCCTCTTCTATGTTTGTGTACAAACCTTCTTTCCTCCAGACGCAGAGGATGTCCCCTCGTCACAGTCACAGTCCTGGGGATAAATAGATCATGGGAGAGATCTCTGTACTGACCTCTGATATATTTATACATAGTTATTAGTTCTCCCCTCAGTCGTCTTTTTTCTAAAGTGAATAAGCCTAATTTTGATAATCTTTCTGGGTACTGTAGTCCACCCATTCCAGTTATTACTTTAGTTGCCCTCCTCTGAACCCTCTCCAGCTCTGCTATGTCTGCCTTGTTCACAGGAGTCCAGAACTGTACACAGTACTCCATGTGTGGTCTGACTAGTGATTTGTAAAGTGGCAGGACTATGTTCTCATCACGGGCATCTATGCCTCTTTTGATGCAACCCATTATCTTATTGGCCTTGGCAGCAGCTGTCTGACACTGGTTTCTGCAGCTTAGATTTCTGTTCACTAAAATTCCTAGGTCCTTTTCTATGTCAGAGTTACCCAATATTTTACCATTCAGTATGTACTGGTGACTTGCATTATTCCTTCCCATATGCATAACTTTACATTTGTCAGTGTTAAACCTCATCTGCCACTTCTCTGCCCAAGCCTCCAGTCTATCCAGATCCATCTGTAGCAGTGTACTGTCCTCTTCTGTGTTAATTACTTTACACAGTTTAGTGTCATCTGCAAAAATTGATATTTTACTGTGCAAGCCTTCTACAAGATCATTAATAAATATATTCAAGAGAATAGGGCCCAATACTGACCCCTGTGGTACCCCACTAGTTACAGTGACCCAATCTGAGCATGTACCATTAATAACCACCCTCTGTTTTCTATCACTGAGCTAGTTACTTACCCACATACAGACATTTTCTCCCAGGCCAAGCATTCTCATCTTATATACTAACCTTTTATGTGGTACAGTGTCAAATGCTTTGGAGAAGTCCAGATATACGACATCCATTGATTCGCTGCGGTCCAGTCTAGAACTTACCTCCTCATAGAAACTGATTAAATTGGTTTGACATGACCGATCCCTCATGAAGCCATGCTGATATGGAGTAATTTGCTTATTTTCATTGAGGTACTCCAAGATAGCATCTCTTAGAAAACCCTCAAACAGTTTACCCACGACAGATGTTCAACTTACCGGCCTATAGTTCCCGGGCTCTGTTTTTGGACCCTTTTTGAATATTGGCACCACATTTGCTATGCGCCAATCCTGTGGAACACTCCCTGTCAGTATAGAGTCCTTAAATATCAGAAATAAGGGTCTGGCGATGACATTACTTAATTCTCTTAGGATACGGGGGTGTATGCCATCCGGTCCTGGCGATTTGTCTATTTTAATCTTTTTAAGACGCAGCTCTACTTCTTCCTGGGTCAGACAGGGCACTTTTAATGGGGAATTTACTTTTATATTCTGCATTTAGCAGTCTGTATGTTACATAAAATGTGGTCTCCCCATACAGATAGCAGCCTGTATGTTACATACAATGTGGTTGTGCTGTACAGATAGCAGCCGGTATGTTACATACAATGTGGTCGCCTTGTACAGATAGCAGCATGTATGTTACATACAATGTGCTCTCCCCGTGCACATAGCAGCCTATACATTACATACAATGTTGTCTCAATTACAGTCAGTATGTGAAATACAAAGTTGTTTTCCCTGTACAGATAGCAGTCTGTATGTTACATACAATGTGGTCGCCCCGTGCAGACAGCAGCCGGTATGTTACATAAAATGTGGTTGCCCCGTACTGATAGTAGCCGGTATGTTACATTCAATGTGGTGGCCTCATACACATCACAGCCTACATCAAACATACAATGTGATCGCCCCGTACAGATGGTTTTGCAGGCTGTGTTTTTCTATAAAAAACAAGATAGGCGCACCATAGGGTAATAAAGTTAACAAACAGTAAAAAATAACTCCAAATGGAGGCTCACCTTGTCTGATTGTGCGTACAATAAGCACAACACTTGTAAAAGGGTATTTGGCACCCCCAGAAATGGATGGTAAGCATCCAGGGATACGAGCACTTCCACAGGGAGATAGCCTGGGTTCCCCAAGAAGGCAAATGGATCCAAAAGAGAAAAGAAGAATTCCGTGGCACAAGGAACCAGCCCGTGATGTCAACAGGAACTACAATCTTTATTTAGCACTAGCTGAAGGACCCGGCTTCGCCCGGGTATATTTAATTTATTTCTTTTACTGTTTGTGTGTGTGTGTCGTTAAAAGATATCGAGAGTGACCTCTACAGCGGCCCGCCCCTTTTACAGTGACCTCTACAGCGGCCAGCCCCTTTAACAGTGACCTCTACAGCGACCCGCCCCTTTAACAGAGACCTCTACAGCGGCCCGCCCCTTTAACAGAGACCTCTACAGCGGCCCGCCCCTTTAACAGAGACCTCTACAGCGGCCCGCCCCTTTAACAGTGACCTCTACAGCAGCCCGCCCCTTTAACAGTGATCTCTACATCTTTTATTACTACTGAACAGTAAATATGTAAAATTTACATTATATGAGGTAATGATTGACGATGAGTTAGTCTAAAACACAAGTTATAGTTATGGTAACCGGGAATACCCATTTACCATTGTCATCCACAGTGCTCTGCCTCTTTAATGCAGACCTAAAGCAGTGAACTGGCTAGGTTGTCATAGAAACCTGATGTGTGCCTGTGAGCTTCTATTGGCTGATAAGGGTCATGTGACCAGGCTACTATTGGCTAATGCATTTTTTGGGAATATCTCAGGAACTGTACGTCCTGGAGAGATGAAAACTGTTCTAAAACCTTCCCGGACACCTGATGTACATGTGTACCAAATTTTGTGATTGTAGCTGCAGCGGTACGGATTCCTTTAGCGGACATACACACACACACACACACATACATACACTCAGCTTTATATATTAGATTATTTAGCAGAGGGTACAATGCGTTTCGGGGAACAAAGACCCCTTCATCAGGTACAGACTGCTGATACATTTAATAGACACTTATATAGCTTAACAAACGCCAAAAACGGTTAAGTGGTGGATAGGGGGCGGTCTCAGGCCAGCCCAAATGTCATAATGATGGAACTGTCTTAAAAAAGGAATATATATATATATAAATACTAATTATATCAGTACACAAACATTGGTGATTCAAGTGGTTGCAGATAAATAATATAGAAATTGAAACAGATGCTTGCGACGATGTCCAGCTGTTATGAAGGATAAGGCTTTATTCACACGACTGTATGTGTTTTGCGGTCCACAAGTTGTGGATCCGCAAAAAACGGATGACGCTGAATGGCATCCGTTTTTCAGTTTTTTTGCGGATCCATTGTAACAATGCCTATCCTTGTCAGCAAAACGGACAAGAATAGGACATGTTCTATCTTTTTTGCAGAACGGAAATACGGACATACGGAAACGGAATTCACATGGAGTACCTTCCGTTTTTTTTGCGGACCCATTGAAATAAACCATTGAATGGTTCCGCATAGGGTCCGCAAAAAAAACGGAACGGACACAGAAACAAATTACGGTCGGGTGAATGAAGCCTAACAGACACGAGAAGATAAAATGTATGGCCTGCTGGGAGGAGAGCCCGGCCGGCCAGGGGAGAGAACTGAAGCGACCTAGTAGGGTAAAAAACGGCAGATAAAATAAACAAATAAGGGTGGCACAAAAGGAGAACAAAAGAATGGGAGAGATAAAAGGGTTTGTAGTGCATCATCTATCTGGAACAGGATTATTCCTGAGAACAATGAAACTAAATATAATTAATGAGAATTAATTTCAGAAAACATGAATATATATATATATATATATATATATATATATATATATAAAAGAAAATCAAACATATATATAAGAAAACGGAAACATATAAAAAAACACGTGTACATGTGTACATGCTTACAGATGTGGAGATACAGCTGAGAACATATGCTTGGTAAAACAACTGTGTGGTTGATAGTCAGTGATGGTAATTAATGGTAAATAAAAATAACAATGATAATAAAAAAAATTATAAAAAAATAAAAGAAGAATTAGGTGTGTATTCCCCATTTCTGGACAACAGTATCTGTGAAAAGAATGGAGATATATATGGAGGCCTATGTGTGAGGGGAATGGGGAGATGTCCGGACTTACAACTAGAGATCGATCTCAAATGCCTCGTTGAGGCCAAATGGATTCAAACAGTTCAACTTATAAATCCAAAACATTTCACGTCTCCACAGAGTTTGGATAGTATTATAACCATTAGATTTAATGTGCTCTATTGGGTTGATGATGAACCCAAAACAAGAGCCTTGGTGGTGGTCCGTTGCGTGCTAGAGATGCTATGCTGTAAAAATTTCTTTTTGACATTAGATCTGTGTTTGTTCAGTCTATTACGAAGGGTTTGAATAGTACTTCCTACATACTGGAAGCCACACAGACATTTGAGTAGATAAATGATGTTCATGGTACCGCAATTTGGAAATGGAAGATGTCACCATTAGAGCTGTGAAACAAGGTTGCAGTTAGGGATGAGCGAACTTTTGAAAAGTTCGGTTCGGTGAACTTTCGTGAAGTTCGGATTCGTACAAACCGAACCTAAAAAGAACCTTGCTGTAACGGCTGAATAATTGCAGCTACAATAGTGGGAGTCTGATAGGGTATAGTTTCGTTTAGTTGCAGTTGCTATTACAATGAAAAAAGTTGAAAAAAATCAAAGTGCAAAAATAGTCGTCGACAGCCAGGTCGACAACATTTGACAGCATTGAAGATGTCCGCTGGAGCAGTCCATGTCATGCCAGAGCACCAAAAACACAGTAGATCGTGGCACCAGCCAAGAATAGGCTGCGTTGAAGTCGATGTGGTCTCAGTGACATCACAGGTCAGAAGACAGACAGGCGTACCATTTAATTAGACCTTGTGCACCCCAGAACAGGTACACATTAGCCAAGGTGTAAGTGATTACATGGGACATAGGACACAAAGTGCAAGTTGGCAACACCGGCAGCATTGCCTTGGACCCAGTAGGGTGGAAAACAGACATTTGACAGTGGAACCAGCAGTAATAGTACTGTATTGGACCCAGTATGGTTGAGAACAGACAATTGACGGAGGAGGCAGCAGCACTTGATAGCACCCAGGCCAGTATGGTTGAGAACAGATAACTGACGGAGGAGGAGGAGGCAGCACTTGATAGCACCCAGGCCAGTATGGTTGTGAACAGACAATTGACGGAGGAGGAGGAGGCAGCAGCACTTGATAGCACCCAGGCCAGTATGGTTGAGAACAGACAATTGACGGAGGAGTAGGCGGCAGCACTTGATAGCACCCAGGCCATTATGGTTGAGAACAGACAATTGACGGAGGAGGAGGCAGCAGCACTTGATAGCACCCAGGCCAGTATGGTTGAGAACAGACAATTGACGGAGGAGGCAGCAGCACTTGATAGCACCCTGGCCAGTATGGTTGAGAAGAGACAAGTTGAGGAGGCAGCTTCAGCAGCTCTTGAGTGCACCCAGTATGTTTCCAAATAGACAATTGACGGTGGGGGCATTAGTAGGAGCAGTATTCTTTTGGACCCAGAAGGGCCTAGTACAGAGAACTGAAGTTGGAAGCTAAGAATATGCACGCTTGTAAAAATCAGTTTTTATACATGACAAAGTGTTGATGTAGAGTTCAGCACAGGACAGTCAACGTTAAAAAAAACCCCCTCTAACATTACAGCTAGTCTAGTAGGATACGGATACGGTTAAATAGACAGACAACCTCACCCACAGAATCCATGAGGTGAAGAAAGGACATTTAAAAAGGCACAGATTCAAGAAGGCTTTATGCCAGTTCCATTATCCACAAATACGTGTCCAATTTTCATGAAATGGACACCTCACTGGCACTTTACAAATTGACGCAACTACTCTGGTGTCAAACCTGTTGAATCTGGGCCTATGGCTGTTGGCGAGACATATATATATATCTTTGTTACACCAGTTTGATGTCCTAACCGAGTGCAGCGCCCAACCCAATGGATGTATGCTTTTGTGTCTTTTTTAGTGCTGTCACCAGCTGGCTTAAAGGGAACCTGTCATCTCGGAACCCCCCCTGAACTAGAGTAAGCGTTGTATAGTGTAAGTGATGCTGAATCCGAATATGTAAGCTTTATATTCATACTCACTTCCATTCTGACGCTGTGCTCCCACAAACCTGCAGTAAAATGCACTCAGTGGACTCTTCTTTGAGTCCTCTCCATTATGTGAGTGAGCACCGGAGTCCACTGAGTGCATTTTACTGCAGGTTTGTGGGAGCACAGCGTCGGAATGGAAGTGAGAGTAGAAGGTACCGAATCAGCAGGCAGAAGACAAAGTCCAAGATACAAATCCACAGGTCAAACACAGGAATCAAGCACAAGGGTAAACGCTGGTGATGAGCCACAAAGGACAATCAAACACTAGCAATGCACTGGAGGGAGAGAGGAGTATTTATGCAACCAGAGATCCCACCCCTGTGCTCTGAATGGACCAAGCTCCAGAAGCCCGATCATCAATACCTGAGAATTAACCCAACATGAGCAGGACAAAACATGAGGCCGGGCGTCGACTGCCTAGCAGATGAGTAGAAGTGTGAATAACGTACAAAGAGACTAGGCGTCGACTGCCTAGCAGAGTTAGGGCTCGTTCACATCACCGTTAGGGATTCCATTCGATGTTATAACGGAAAGAAACGGAATCCCTAGGACGGACATCAAAACGGACACCTTTAAGAGGCATTCCGTTTTGATCCGTCATAATAGAAGCCTATGGGAAAGCATAACGGATCCGTCTGGTTCTGTCGACAGGACTCTGGTTTCCGTCGAGCATAACGGCATCCAGACGGATCCGTTATGCTTTCCCATAGGCTTCTATTATGACGGATCAAAACGGAATGCCTCTTAAAGGTGTCCGTTTTGATGTCCGTCGTAGGGATTCCGTTTCTTTCCGTTATAACGATGTTATAACGGAAAGCCTGAACGGAATCCCTAACGGTGATGTGAACGAGCCCTTAGAAGTGTGAATAGGGTTAGCAAGAGGCTAGGCGTCGGCTGGTTAACACAGCCAAATTCACACTGAGTGTACGACAGTACCAGTGCTTGGAGAGAATCCTCCGGATAGTGTTGTGATTGCTGGTATAGGTAGTAATGAAGTTGGTGTTGTATTGCATCCCAGTGGTGTCCTTAGAGGTAGTCCCATTATCCTTTTTCGGTAAACACTCTTCTTGTGTGAGGGCACGGGCTCTGTTGTACGCTGCCTCAATGATCCCAGAAGGAAAGCCTTTCTGTATAAACCTGGTACTAATTATTTCGCTTTGGGAAATAAGATTGCTGTCTTCAGAACAGTTGTATCTAACTCGCTTCAGCTCACTAAAGGGGATGTTGATTTTCCACTTTTTATGATGTTCGCTGAAAAAATCTAAGTAGCTATTACAATCGACTTTTTTGAAATAAGTACGGGTAGTGATTCCTCCACTGGCGATGTTTAGTTCCATATCGAGATATTCTGCAGTGGAGCCACTGTGAGTCCCTGAAAGCGTAATGCCTCAGTTGTTAGTGTTGAGATACTTTATGAACTTGCCGATGGAAGTTACATTGCCGTCCTATATGAAGATCAAGTCATTTATGTAATGACATTAAAATATTATGTTGTTGGTCCAATAGCCAGAACCGTTTTTGGCGTTTTTTATGCTTTTAAGTGTGTATTAAGTGTCTATTAAATGTATCAGCAGTGTACATGATGAAGGGGTCCTTGTCCCCCAAAACACGTTGTACCATCTGCTAAATAAAGATTGTAGTTCCTGTTGACATCACCAGCTGGTTCCTTGCGCCGCGGAATTCTTCTTTACTCCTTTGGCCCCGTACAGATAGCAGCCTGTATGTTACACACAATGTGGTATAGTCTTCCAATACAGCTAGCAGCTGGTATATTACATAACATGTGGTCGCCCTGGAGACATAGGAGCCTGTATGTTACATACAATGGCCCTGATTTATCATACCATCACTCCAGAATTCTGGCATCAAAAAGTCGCAAAATAGGGCTTTTGTGAATTTTTGCACTCCTATGCGATTGCGCAAAATTTTGCTACTTTTTTTGCGCAAAATTTTGTGACTTTTTGCATGTGTACACCACTCACTCCAGTTTTGTAATATGGGTGGAAAAGTGGGTGTGGTTAGCTATGTTATTGAGTTTCACTCCAGATTTATCATTGCGACTTTTTAAAAAAGTCGCAAAATTGTCACAATCTCACTCCAAGAGGAGGGTGGAGTAGGAAAAGTGGAGTAGCTTCTGTAGACAGAAGTGTGAAGTTTAAGGACAAGCCACATTTATCAAACAACCTGTGACATTTGATAAATGTGGCACAAAGTACTCCAACTCAGACTGAAGCAAAACTGACTTCAAATATTCTCCTAATGATAAATTCCCCCCAATGTGTTTGCCCCCGACAGATAGCAGCAGCCTATATTTTACATACGATTTGGTAACCCTGTACAGGTAGCAGCCTGTATGTTACATGCAATGTTGTCGCCTTGTACAGATAGCAGCCAGTATGTTACATACAATGTGGTCACCCCGTACAGATAGCAGTGAGTATGTTACATACAATGTTGTCGCCTGGTACAGATAGCAGATGTACAGTGTTCATTTTAGGACATGGTCAGATATCAGTGTCAAGTATCAAAATAATGCCAGTGTGATCCCTGACCATGACACCTGACACCTGACACCTGACACCTGACACCTGACACCTGACACCTGACACCTGACCCTGACACCTGACTCTGGACTTCAGGTGTCAGGGTCGCTATGACTTTTAGCTTCATTGTGCTTTTCATATACTGACTGACATATATAAAGAAATTCACTCTTTAATCTATCTGAAGCTATAGCTCAGCAGTTAGACACTTGCCTTCCATGTAGACTTCTGGGGTTCAAATCCCTTTTGGTCTTTAAAAAATAAATTGGTATTTTATTGAGCCCTAGAAAAGAGGCAAATTCAAGTGATGTGTGACCCTTGACAACTGACTCGTCAGGGGTCAGGGTCACTCTGGCTTTTAGCTTTATTATACTTTTCATGTGCTGAATCACATAGATGATCAATTAAGTTTCTGCATGAACCTATAGCTCAGCAGTTAGACACTTGCCTTCCATGTAGACTTCTGGGGTTCAAGTCCCCTTTTGGTCTTTAAAAAATAAATTGGTATTTTATTGAGCCTTAGAAAAGAGGCAAATTCAAGTGATGTGTGACCCTTGACAACTGACTCGTCAGGCGTCAGGGTCGCTATGACTTTTAGCTTCATTGTGCTTTTCATATATTGAATGACATAGATGAAGAAAATCACTTCTTAATCTGTCTGAACCTATAGCTCAGCAGCTAGACACTTGCCTTCTGTGGGGTTCGAATCCCTTTTGGTCTTTAAAAAAAAATTGGTATTTTATTGAGCCCTAGAAAAGAGGCAAATTCAAGTGATGTGTGACCCTTGACAACTGACTCGTCGGGCGTCAGGGGTCAGGGTCACTCTGGCTTTTAGCTTTATTATACTTTTCATATGCTGAATCACATAGATGAAGAAAATCACTTAAGTTTCTGCATGAACCTATAGCTTGTTTTGCTGGGAGAGCAGGACCATGCCTAAACACAGTGGAGTAGTGAGACCCCTAGCGATTATATCTTTGCTGCTTATTTTTGGGTGAAGAGTAATCTAATAATTAAACCCCTTACTAAGAAAATAGAATACATTATTGTAGTGTACAGTGACTCTTTCAAAATAATAGAAAACAAAATAGCCTTCATTCACCTGTAAATAGCTGAAGATATATTTAATTAGTGCCCCCTTTACTGTAGTATTGCCCATATAATCTTTAATAAATTTAAGAAGGACTACTTACAGTAGTACTATTTGTCATCTCATTGAATTCGCCTCTTTTTTAGGGCTCAATAAAATAAAATTTTTATTTTTTAAAAGACCAAAGGGGATTTGAACCCTAGAAGTCTACATGGGAGGCAAGTGTCTAACCACTGAGCTATAGGTTCATGCAGAAATTTAAGTGATTTTCTTCATCTATGTGATTCAGCACATGAAAAATATAATAAAGCTAAAAGCCAGAGTGACCCTGACCCCTGACGAGTCAGTTGTCAAGGGTCACACATCACTTGAATTTGCCTCTTTTCTAGGGCTCGATAAAATACCAATTTATTTTTTTAAAGACCAAAATGGGATTTGAAACCCAGAAGTCTACATGGAAGGCAGGTGTCTAACTGATGAGCTATAGGTTCAGACACATTAAGAAGTGATTTTCTTCATCTATGTCATTCAGTATATGAAAAGCACAATGAAGCTAAAAGTCATAGCGACCCTGACCCCTGACGAGTCAGTTGTCAAGGGTCACACATCACTTGAATTTGCCTCTTTTCTAGGGCTCAATAAAATACCAATTTATTTTTTAAAGACCAAAAGGGAATTTGAACCCCAGAAGTCTACATGGAAGGCAAGTGTCTAACTGCTGAGCTATAGCTTCAGACAGATAAAGAAGTGATTTTCTTCATGTATGTCATTCAGTATATGAAAAGCACAATGAAGCTAAAAGTCATAGCGACCCTGACACCTGAAGTCCGGGGTCAGGTGTCAGGGGTCAGGTGTCAGGGTCAGGTATCACACTGGCTTTATTTTGATACTTGACACTGATATCTGACCATGTCCTAAAATGAACACTGTAGTCAGGTGTCAGGGTCAGGTGTCAGGGGTCAGGTGTCAGGGTCAGGGTCAGGTATCACAGTGGCATTATTTTGATACTTGACACTGATATCTGACCATGTCCTAAAATGAACACTGTACAGACGGTATATTACATACAGTGTGGTCGCCCCCTACAGATAGCAGCCGGTATGTTACATACAATTAGGTTGCCCCGTACAGATGGCCAAGATTCCTCTCCTATGTGAAGTAGCAGGTGAAAGACTCACCAGGGAGATAATGAATGAAGCAGCACAGAGGGTGGGGATATCGAACCCACAAATGTAATGCTCCAGATTCTCAACTAGCTCAAAGGAAGGTCACTTTTATAGCTTCTCTAACCAGCAAAACTGTTTTCAGCTGTGCTAACATACTTGCACAAGGGTTTTCAAGGGTTTTCTAAACATCCATTAGCCTTCTTACACAGTTAGCAAACACAATGTACCATTAGAACACTGGAGTGATGGTTGCTGGAAATAAGCCTCTATACACCTATGTAGATATTGCATTAAAAACCAGACGTTTGCAGCTAGAATAGTCATTTACCAGATTATCAATGTATAAGAGTGTATTTCTGATTAATTTCATTAATTTCATTGAAAAAACTGTGCTTTTCTTTCAAAAATAAGGAAATTTCTAAGTGACCCTAAACTTTTGAACGGTAGTGTACATCTAGGTCCCTCTTGAACTCTTTGAGTGAATTTACCATCACCACCTCCTCAGACAGAGAGTTCCCTAGTCTCATTGCTCTTACCGTAAAGAATCCTCTTCTATGTTTGTGTAGAAACCTTCTTTCGTTTAGACGCAGAGGATATCTTCTCATCACAGTCACAGTCCTGGGAATAAATAGATAATGGGAGAAAACTCTGTACTGACCCTGATATATTTATACATAGTTATTAGATCTCCCCTTAGTCATCTTTTTTCTAAAGTGAATAACCCTAATTTTGATAATCTTTCTGGGTACTGTAGTCCACCCTTTCCAGTTATTACTTTAGTTGCCCTCCTCTGAACCCTCCCCAGCTCTATTTCTGCCTTGTTTACAGGAGCCCAGTACTGTATACAGTACTCCCTATGTGGTCTCATTTGTAAAGTGGCAAGACTGTGTTCTCATCACGAGCATCTGATGCAACCCATTATCTTATTTGCCTTGGCAGCATCTGCCTGACACTGGTTTCTGCAGATTAGTTTGCTGTACACTAAAATTTATCACTGAGCCAGTTTCTTACACACATACACCCATTTTCTCCCAGTCCAACCATTCTCATTTTATATATTAACCTTGTATGTGGTAGTGTCAAATGCTTTGCAGAAGTCCAGATATACAACATCCATTGATGCGCCGTGGTTAAGTCTAGAACTTATTAAATATGATTAAATCAGTTTGACATGACCGATCCTTCACGAAGCCATGCTTATATGGCGTTACTTGCTTATTTTCATTGAGGTACTTCAAGATATCATCTCTTAGAAAGCCTTCAAATAGTTTACCCACAACAGATGTTAAACTTACCAGCCTATAGTTTATAGTAATGGTGTGGGAAGGCATTTCTTTGGAGGGCCCTCCATGTGCTAGCCAGAGGTACCCTGACTGCCATTAGGTACCAGGATGAGATCCTCACACCCATTCTGAGACCATATGCAGGTGCAGTGGGCCCTGGGTTCCTTCTAATGCATGACACTGCTAGGCCTCATGTGGCTAAAGTGTGTCAGCAGTTCCTGCATGATGAAGGCATTGATGCTGTGGACTGGCCTGCCAGTTGCCCAGACCTTAATCCAATCAGGCACATTTAGGACATTTTGTCTCGTTATACCCACCAATGCCACATTGCACCACAGACTGTCCAGGAATTGACTGATGCTTTAATCCAGGTCTGGGAGGAGATCCCTCAGGAGAATATCCACCACCTCATCAGGAGCATGCCCAGGCATTGTATGGAGGTTATACAGGCACGTGGAGGCCACAACCACTACTAAGCCTCATTTCCTTGTCCTGAGACATTTTTATTGAAGTTGGATCAGCCTGAAATTTGATTTTCCACTTTGATTTTGAGTATCATTCCAAATCCAGACCTCCATGGGATATTAATTATTATTTACATTGATCATTTTGTATTGTTCTCAACACATTCCACTAGGTAATGAATAAAGATTTGCAATTGGAATATTTCATTCATTGAGATCTAGGATGTGGTATTTTAGTGTTTTCTTTATTTTTTTGAGTATGTATAAACATACATACACACACACAAACACGGTTAAAGGAAATATTAATTATTGATATTTTGGTGATATCAATAATTAATATTCATAAATAGACGTAAACCGGCTGTTGCTAGCTCTGCCTATTTATTCCTTTATTCCTACCTATTCCCTGCACCTAGTCCCACTTAGAAATTCCACCCACGAACTATCTAAACATACACTCACACAGAAATACATATAATTACAGCACCCTCCCAAGCCTATCTACTAGCTGTCCCTAGGGGGTAAAAAAGGTGATAAGGGCACTGCAAGGGTAACAGGATAATGGAGGAATGCAGGGGTTTGGTGATAATCAGGGAGAAAGGGTTAGTTTAGGGAATAATAGGGTTACAGCGGTTAATGATACTCAGCCAGCTCATCTCTAGGGGGTTACTGCTGGTTCCAGGGGAGGTCTGCAGGGCTGCTTGTGTCAACTCATGTTCCCTCTGTGACAATGAAAGCTCTTCTCCCGCTTTGTCCTGGCTTGGGCTAATATAAGCCCACAGTCGCCCACCTCCCCCCTCCTCCTCCTAAGGCGCAGGGATGTGACATCATCTTGTGCGTGTGACGGAATGCATGCACTCATGCTGTAACAGATGACTGGCAATTGGCCCCCTGAGGCTCCCTCAGGATCTGTACAGACAAAGTTCAAAGCATCCCTGCCATTGTGTAAATGAGAGAATCCCCCCAGATAAACAATGGCATGATCACACACCCAGGTCATAAACCGTCCCTAAACAAAAGGTGTTGGGAGAGCTAACTAGGCTGATATATATATATATATATATATATATATATATATATATATATATATATATATATATATATTTATTACTGGGGGATAATATATATAACTATTTAAAGGCCCATATATATATATGTATATGCATGCCTCATTATCAAGGGGCATGCATGCATGTATATATACATATTTACCAACACTTCCTTCTACAAACACACACACAATTACTTCAACAACTATACAAAACTATGGAAAAACCCACAACACCATCTAAATATCACTCCCACCCAAGTTACCTAACACAGACACACACTAGTAGCAGCCCCTCCCTCACCTATCACTGACCCTAGACAAGGGAAACAAACGGTTGCCAAGGGTTAGTGCTCGTTTTCCAGGGTATGATCCTCGCGTGATGCTTGTTGTCCAGGGGATTATTCTCTGTGGGACTGCTCAGCTCAACTAATGAGCACTCCACAGCGCTCTTCTCTGCAGACATGTGACCACGCCTGCAGGCAGTGCATGAGTGCTGGCGCAGTGATATGACATCACCGAGCCAGTCTGTGCACCTGCTGCCAGGTGGAGCATCTCTCGGATCCTCCTGCCTTTTGAAGTAGCCACACATCTCTCTTTCATTTGTCCAGTTGTCCAGCCAGCTTCCCTTCCCAGAAGACAAGGGGATATTCAAAAGGAGACATATACACTACTCAAAAAAGTTAGGAATATTTGGATTGTGGGTAAAATTTCTGGCTGAACCTAAAATGCACTCTAACCATTACAGGTGAACTTAATGTGAACTTATTTAAACTTTTGAATGCATATGTCCAACTGTGTTTCAGAACTTTTTGCACAACTTGCTGTTTTCTAACAAGATGCTTAACAGTAAAACTAACAACAGGTGTTTCATCCATGATTCGCCAAAACATTTCCTGGCTCAATTAGAATTGGTATTTAAACAGTCCTCCTCATCATGCTGTTCACATTTTGACATCACGAGACCAAAATAACACCTAACAATTGATCAACAGTACCTTGCTACTGCGAGGCTTCAAGCAGCTTGTTCTCAGACAGAAGTGGCCACTGAGCTTAGAGTGTCACAGAGTGTGATCAGCAGGTTGCAACAAAGATAGAGAGACTGGTAGAATCACAGAAAGGCATAGAAGTGGAAGTCCTTTGGCCATATCCCACACTGATGACTGCTTCATTCTGCGGAACCAGATGATGAATTGCCACACAACTCCAGGCACATTTAGGGCCCTTGCAGACGAGCAGACTCAGACGTCTCCCACATCGCGGGCCCTGGCTTGAACACCCGGCACTGAATGGGGTTACATGGCATTATACTGATTTATGATGCTATGTAACCCTTACAGTTCTGGAATGTGATGGATAACACTAACATAATGCTGTTTGTGTTAGCCAACACATTCCAGAACTGTAAGGGTTACATAGCACCATAAATCAGTATAATGCTATGTAACCCCGTTCAGTGCCGGGAGTTCAAGCCAGGGCCCGCGATGCAGGAGACGTCCGGGTCTCACGCTCGTCTGCAAGGGCCCTTAATCTTTACTGGTGAACTTAATGTGAACTTGTTAAAACTTTTGAATGCACATGCCAAACTCGCAGGTTGCAACAAAGATAGAGAGAGACTGGAAAAATCACAGAAAGGCATAGAAGTGGATGTCCTTTGGCCACATCCCATACTGATGACCGCTTCATTGTGAACAATGCCCTGAGTTACCAGATGATGAATGCCACACAACTCCAGGCACAGTTAAGGGAGATGAGAGGCACCCAAGTGTCACATCAGGCCATTTAAAACTGTTTACATCAGCATGGTCTGCATGCTAGAGGACCTGCATGGGTTACCTGACCATAGGAGTCATCATCCTGCATGGTCCAAAGAGCATCTATACTGGACTAATTAAAGTCAATTCACGTTGAGCAGAAATGATGGCTGCCAGCGATGTTAGAGACGTCAAGGAGAGCACTATGCATCAGCCACTGTTGTCACCAGACAAGTCTTTGGTGGTGGTGGGGGGGGGTTGGGGGGGTTACAGTGTGGGCATGTGTGTCTAGTCAATACAGAAATGCCCTAAACTTTGTGAATTGTACAATGACAAGCCCATACTACTTGAATAGCATCATTAATCCAGTTGTTGTGCCTCTGCAAGAACAACACAGGCCTAATTTCCTCTTCATGGAGGACAATGCGCCAGCTCATCGAGGAAACGGCTGCTGGAGACTGGGGTACCTCAAATGGAGTGCCCCAGACTTGAATCCAAATTTTCCTCATTTTAGGGGGAAAAAATTCCTTCCCAACTCAGACAATGAGAAAAACTCCCTAGATCAACAACCTATCTAGAAATCTAATTATAACTATAACCTGTAATATTATTACTAGAGTTGAGCAAAGCGAGCTTCGGATGCTTAATCTGAAGTCGTTTCGTTCAAAACTTCGGAATATTATTGTACGGAGATTTGTCTCCGTACAGTATTAGAATGTATGGGCTCCGATGATCTGAAGCAAGTTATTCACGAAGTTGTGCGTGGCTTTGTTAAATAACTTCAGTAGTCGATTTTTTAAGTGGAAAACCACTTTAAAACTCGATACCGAACTGGGCTTCGGTTCTGAGGTACTAGTCAGAACTGAAGCCGAGTTCGTTTTCAAGTTTGAAAGTTGGCTTCAAATGGGGAGATCAGGGGACTTACCCTTTGTTGGAGGTTGAATAGGTAGTGGCCACAAATAGGACATGATATGTTTAAGGTTATCTGGGAGTTCACTCTGGATATGCGTATGGTCATGAACCAGTGGGTGTGAATGCACTGTGCGATGTGACCAACCTCCTCTAAGGGCATTGTCTAAGTGAACCCCTTGTTCTTTGAAGTACCCCTGATGGTGGGGATAGACTTTCCCGAGGGGAACACCAGGTCACTACCTCTTGAGGTGCAAAGTAGGTACAGGATTGGTCACATAGGTCACATGTGCAAAATCCTTACATCACAGGATGTGATGCGTGCCTGTACTTACCGAGGTGTTACAGGAAACAGGCTAGAAAGCATGCTGTGTACAGGGCAGAAAGGAAATTGTGGAGCGGATTACAGAAGGTACAGCATCTGCAGGCACAGAATCCAGGATTGGATCAGTGCATGGAGAAACACCAGCAGCAGATCATCGCTGCTACCTGCCCTGTAATGCAGCTGTACACGGGCAATGGCGGATGCGGCCAGGGAGGGCAGTGCTTGCCCAAGCATGGAGCCTGGGACCGTGGTGGTGAGTAGGCAAAAACCAGCAATCCGCAACCTCCTTACGCCCCCTCTTCTTGAGTCCAAGATGAGAGAGGAACCTCTTTATCAGATTTGGGGCATGAATGTTCTCCTCTGGTTCCCAAGATTTCTCCTCAGTACCAAAACCTTTCAAATCCACCAGACAGTAGGTGTTCTCACCACGCTTCTTGAAGTCCACGATGTCTTTTATTTCAAATACAATGTCAGAATCTTCAGTCACCAGAGGCGGAGTAGATGGAACAGCAGAAAAGCGATTGAGAACAACTTGTTTTAGCAAGAATACATTGGGAATCCACAGAGAGAGAGGTAGACATACAGTAGTTTGTGACTTCGTTGATCCTCTTCAAAACTTTAAAAGATCCTAGGAACCTAGGACAGAATATGAAACTTGGGACCTTCAAACAGATCTTTTTAGAGGAGAGCCATACTTTATATCCCAGGGAGAAATAAGGAGGTTTTCTTCTTCTCTTGTCTGCATTTACCTTTATGCGAGTCACAGCCTTATTAACCCCTTAGTGCTATATGACGTGTATACTCGTCATGGAGCACTGCTACTTAGTGCTCCATGACTAGTATACACGTTATGGCATTAAACTGTCACCATGTCTGCAGACATGGTGACAGTGCTGAGACCCTGGCTGTTACACAAAGCCAAGGATCTCAGCTAACCGGCCCGGGACCAATGAAGGTGGTCCCGGGCTGATAATCGCTCTGATTGGCTAGTCTGTACAGACTAGCCAATCAGGCGATCCTAATGCCAGCTGAAAGGATCTGATCCCCGCAGTCCTAGACTGTGGGGATCAGATCCTCCTTAAAGTGTTATAAAAGTGCCCAATGACCCCCCCCTTCTCCTCTGGGTTTATTTGCACAGTTAACCTCGTCTGCCTTCCCCCCTCATTTCAGGATGGCCGGCGGCTCCCCCTGCAGCCCTCCCCTCTCAAGCCACAATCTTTTTTTCAGGATGGACAAGCGGTTAGCAGAGTGTCAGCTGTAACATACAGCTGACACTCTGCTTGAAATGGCTGACATGTGTGCTGGCACCAATGTCGGCCGTTTAACACCTTCCATGCCTCCCTCCCCCATCAGGCCGCTTCTGTGCCGTGGCAGCGACCCGATGCTTCACAGGTTCACAGAGGGAGGGAGCTCCCTCCCTCCACCATCTGGCAGCGTCCCGATGGTTACTATGGTGTATCTAAGTCTGATCATGCTAAAGGCATGAACCTGGCTTACTGTGAATCAAAATAAACTGCAGTACACTATACATTGTACTGCAGTGTATTTTAGAGGCCTCAGACCCACTGGATCTTCAGTGAGTCTGGGTCAAACATGAAATCCATATCCGCACATTTATAATTGATTGAAAATGAAAAAAATAAAATACACTACACATGTTTGGTATCGCAGCGAAATGAAATTTTTCCCACCTCACTTCCCAAAAAGTTATATTAAAAGTGATCAAAAAAGTCGTATGTACCCAAAAAATCAAACCGTAAAAAATGTGCCCCTACATAAGACTATCGCCAAAAAATAAAAAAAATACGACTTTCAGAAAATGGAGACATGTTTTTTTTCCTAAAATGCTTTTATTGTGTAAAACCAAAATAAATAAAAAAAATAGACATATTAGGTATCAATGCATCCGTAACAACCTGCTCTATAAAAATATCAAACACTTTACCCGCAAACGGTAAATTCCGTAAAAAAAATGTAATAAAAACTGTGCCAAAAAAGCCATTTTTTGTCACCTTACATCACAAAAAGTGCAATACCAAGTGATCGAAAAGTCATATGTACCCCAAAATAGTCAATCGACTAAAATATAAAAAAAACTATGCCTCTCAGAGTATGGAGACACTAAAACATGATTTTTTTTTGTGTCAAAAATGCTTTTATTGTGTTAAAGTGAAATAAATAAAAAAAGTAGACATATTAGGTATCACCACGTCAACGGTAACAACCGGCATTATAAAAATATCACATGATCTAACCCTTCAGGTGAACAACGTAAAAAAAATAAAATGTCATCTTACATCACAAAAAGTGTAATAACAAGTAATCAAAAAGTCATATGCACCCCAAAATAGTATCAAACAGCCACTTCATCCTGCAAAAAATGAGCCCCTACATAAGACAATCGCCCAAAAATGCTTTAGTTGTGTAATACCAAAATAAAAATAAAAAATAGAGATATTAGGTATCGCCGCATCAGTAACGACCTCCTCTCTAAAAATATCTAAGTATAAGGTGAATGCTGTAAAAAAAGTTAAATAAAAACTATGCCAAAACAACCAATTTTTTGGTCTACTTGCCCCATAAAGTGTAAAATTGAATGATCAAAAAATATTATGTACCCAAAATTTTGAGCCTTCTTACATCACAAAAAAAAAAAAAAATTACATCTACAAAATGATGCAAACAAAGTAGATATATGGGGAATGTTAAGTAATAGCTATTTTGTGAGGTATCACTATCTACCTTAAAAGCAGAGAAATTCAAATTTTGAAAATTGCGAATTTTTCTAAATTTTCTGTAAGTTTAGGATTTTTTTTTTAGAAATAAAAGGTGATTTATATTAACTCACATTTACCACTATCATGAAGTACAATGTGTCACGAGAAAACAATCTCAGAATCGTTTGGATAAATAAAAGTGTTCCAAAGTTATTACCACATAAAGTGACACATTTCAGATTTCCTGGTCCTTAAGGTGAAAAATGGCAATGTCCTTAAGGGGTTAATGCAGTCTTTGGTCTGACACCATATATTCGAGAAATCCCTAAAAGAGGAATCCGCAGCAGTAACCTCAGAGAATGTGGGAACAGGAAGAGGAGTACGAGGATATTGTCCGTAAACAACAAAAAACGAAGAGGACCTGGTAGACTCACTAGAATGGTTATTATAGTAAAACTCTTGAGATTTAATTAGCCCTCCAAAGCTTAGAGGTAAACTAGACTCCACGATTGGAAACTATGTGTACAATGCAACCAGAATATATGCTCTATAGAACAATTTAGCAAGTTTTGCAGATAGAAGCACATGAGACAGAAGATGGAAGGTCCGTAACAAAGTCCACGGCAATGTGTTGCCAGGCTGTGTCGGGAATAGGAAGAGGTAACAACTGCCCAGTTGGTTTGGTCCTGGAAACTTTATTCTGAGCACAGACAGTGCAGGCAGACACATAATCAAGCACATCTTTAGGAAGAGCGGGCCACCAGTAGTGGCATGATAAAAGTCTTGCGAATTCCAGGATGACCAACCAGTTTGGAGTTGTGCCCCAAACTACAATACATTTCCTCTTGGCAGGTGGCATGTCCTCCCGGGGGGGATGTCTTTAACCAGGACAAGAGCCACGAGAGAGCATCTGCCTTGATGTTCTTCTTGGCCGGGCAAAAATGAAGCTTAAAATTAAAATGGGAGAAGAAGAGTGCCCATCTGGCTTGGTGTGGGTTCAGACGTTGAGCTGTCTGCAGATATGTAAAGTTTTTGTGGTCAGTTAAGATCATCACCAGATGTTGGGTCCCTTCCAATAGATAACACCACTCCTCCAAGGCTAAGGAGAATAAAGGTCCTTTTACACGGGCCGATTATCGGCCGAAAAATCGTTCCTAGGAACGCTAGTGCCGATAATCGGCCCGTGTAAAAGTGGCCCTAATCAGCCGACGAACGAGCAAAACGCTCGTTCGTCGGCTGATTGGATCTTTTGGTTTCTACAAAAGATCCAATCTGTCGGGCGCACATCGGCCTGTGTAAACAGGCGATGTGCGCCTGACAGTATGGAGCTTCCGGGCTGCACGAGTGATACAGCGATCACTCGTGCGGCCCGGCGCTCGATTCATCGGGCCATGTAAAGGCTCCCTGCCCGAGCGCCGATATCGCTGATCGGCGCTCGGGCAGAGAGACACATCGGCCCGTGTAAAAGGGCCTTAAGACTATGAGAATAATTGTTATATTTGATGAACAGAATCAAAAAGTCCTCATCTTGAGGAGATACTGGGGAAACCTCTTGTCGGACCCTGATATAAGTGATTTAATCCCTCCACGACCGTCAATCACATATAGAAGGGGTAGATCAATTAAGGATAGGCTGGTACATAGCCACTATACAAGACATCAAGGAAAAGGAACATGGCTAGATCGTAAATCACCTGGTACCTTCAAGTGTGGCAGTGATTGTATTTGCTGCCCTATGATTCTTAAATCCACCACTTTTAAGAGTGTGTCCACAGGCAATACTATATGCAGGACTTTGCAAATTGCAATTCCCAGGGTATTGTCTACTTATGTACTTGCTAATGTCCTCTCAACTGTGTCGTTAAGACAAAACAGGAGTTGAGGCGTAGGGTAGGAGACCACCTTGGCAATATTAACAACCATCGTGACAAACCAATAGCACGTCATGTCCTGGAATGTCATAATGGGAACTACAGAACTCTGAAATTTCAAGTAATAGAAGTGATTCGAAAATCTCTTAGAGGTGGCGACTGGGTAGAGGTGGCGACTGGGATAAGAGAATTCTGTGCAAGGAGGCTCAGTGGATTCACTGCCTTAAAACGGTGGGTCAGCTGGGCCTCAATGAGCAGATTTCCTTTGGTTGTTTTCTTTAATCTCCCTCATCTCTGTGTCTTAATGGTTATTATTAGAGATGAGTAAATCTATTCGCCGCTTTGTAGATTCAATACGAATCTTGAAAATTTTCCGCTGCAAAGCGAATCCGGATTTTTCGTATCGGATGTTACGGAGCGTATCGGAGCGTATCAGATGGTATCGGAGCGGATGTTACGTATAAGTTACTTTATACGCTGGTGGGTACAAATTCAGTTAATTAGCAAGCTTTTACTGTTCGTTATTCGTGTGGCAAAAAGCCTGTGAAGAAAGAAGTCACCTGACCTAGTGGGAAGGACTTGCTCTGATTGGCTCAGGCTCGGTAAGCCAGTGACGCATCAGTTGTGCTGCAACTGCTGAGACGAGCAGAAGCACTGTCTGTGAAGTTCTGAGAGACAGAGAACTGTTTTGTTAAAACTGGGGTGTAATTGTTCTGGGAATCCATATTACACATATGAGAGACAAAGACTAGCTGCAGGGCCACAGTCAAGTGAAAAATGTTTGGCATGGAAAAGCAAAAGGGTTCTGGCCAGACCTCGAGCTCCAAAAAAAGGAGAAGGTGGCACAGGGCAGCAGTGCCAAAGGACCTGTAGCCGGAGCTTCTACTTGTAGAATTCATAACAGTTGGCCACTGTTCCACTAGGCTAACCCACCAAGGCACAAAATTGTAGTGGAGGAGAAAGTGGACAAGGTAGTGGAGTGGATGGCACACTCATCTCAATCACAGCCGGATAATTTGCTGTCATCTGCTGATACAGTATCATGTAGCCAGGGGTCAGACTCAGAGCTCTCCTCCTGCTCCACCATTCCCCTCCAGCAAAGCCCGTCATTTTCGTCCGCAATTTGTACGCTCATGCGTGATGAGCGTATCGATTTGTCGATTCGTTGATTCGTATCGAATCCTGGGAATTTTTAGCTGCAAAGTGAATCCGAATATTAGGTGACTCGCTTTGGCTTTGTACGCATTCGCTACGTAGTTTGTCCTATAAATTATACGCTATTGCTACGTATAAGTTACTCTATACGCTGTTGCGTACGAATTCAATTCATTAGCAATGCAGACTCCTCCCTGGTAGCTCCGCCCCCTTCTCCAGCACGCGAGGAAGACGAGGCAACTCACGAAATTAAGATGGCGACACAGCGAGGCCCTGACTGGGGAGGCATGGTGTGGGGCACCGACCCCTATGAGGAGAAGAAACCGGAGGAGATCTACGTCTCTCAATATGTCCGGCAGCCTAAAAAGTCGGTTGAGATGCCCGCTGAGGTGTTTACTCCGCTGGCTGACACGGCGGTGGCAGCAGGAGTTCCCGCTCCACTGCGGAAGGACTACTCCCTTCGGCAAAATTCAATGGTCCCCGAGTCTGTCACCCGGAACGCCCTGACCCTCTGAGAATACAAAAAGTTGGTAGAGGAGTGAGTTGTTCAGGTGTTGGAGCACCCACGGTCCGGTAACCCCAAGCTGGAGTGCCGAAAGGGTACCGTTATTTGGTTCAGTGTGGAACCGGGAGTAGGTTTTATCGCCGATGAGGAGATGGCAGAAGAATTATATGTCAACCACCGTTCTGTAAAGCGGCCATATCTTCCGCCCGTCCGCCACAATCTCCACGCAGGGGATTACGTGGAGTATACCAATATGAAGAGCCTCCAAGGCCCCTTTGCTACTGGGGTGAAACTCCTTAAGCGACCAGCTACTCCTGCAGCGCCCCCGGAAGACTGGACTGAGGAGGCCCATGCTGCAGAAGAGGCTCGGTGTTCCCATGAGACCAATGGTGGGACTCTGCGATCTGAGGAGAAATCCCAAACTCAGCTGGAACCTCTGTTACCAGATTTGCCACCGCCGCCAATCCTTCATGTGGGACGGATGACCACCAACAGTTTCATGTACCAGCCATCAGTGGTACAATACCAACTGCCATGGCAGGTGCAGCCCGCACAGTCCGCCGCTCGCGGAAGACCGTTACCAGAGCCCTTACAGCCGGAGATTCTGTCACCTTGTATGCCGGCGGGAGGATCTGGCCACTACAAGGTAATGGGCAAGGCCCAAGTTGCCACGGTCCTTGCCAGTGTGACTGCCCGGTCACTACCAAGACCATCCCTGAGAGTCGGTGGGTGTCTGCTGCCGCAGCCAGTGTTGCTTTCATGAGGCAGGAGCGCCCTCTCATGTCTTTTAGCTCCAGCAGCAGTGAAGAGGACCTGCTGGCCCTTAAGTAAGGAACTGGATCCTCCAGCTTTTATGGGAGCCACAACGTGGACTTAACCTGAAGGGTGAACACTAGTTGGCGTTTGTTTTTATTTTTGTTGCCTTGCGTTTGTCCTCACCCAGATGGACATGGATTGTCAAAAAAAAAGTTTTACCAAGTTGCGCATACGTACGCCTCATCCCTTTTTTCCCCCCTTTCAGGTTATTGGGGAGCCCCTTGAAAGAGGGTTTTTTAATGAACCTTTTCTGCTATTTTTTTACCCATTTGGATTACAATTTTACCTATGTGGATTACAAATTGCAACTGAGTTTGGGACTCTGTTCCAGTTGTATGACAAGTGTCAGAAGAAAAGAGACTTAAACGCGTCCGTGAGCATACTAGGTAGGTGATATTTAGAATGTTTACATACCTATAATGTATTTGCACTATATTGTTTGCACTGGATTGTTTGCACTAATGTTTTTACCTTTCAGCAACGTTTTCAAGTATGTTGCCCATTGTGTGTATTTCTTTACAGGTACCGCAATGTGTCCTCATATTCACTTTATTGTATGGTAGATGGTTGTACTATGCACTTAGCCGGATAGACAACACCTTACTTGTTCTACCTCAAATATACATACTGCCTCTGAGGGCGATTTCAGATCTGACCATTTACGCTGGATCTGGCCCGGGGTCCGCAAGATGTCGAAACAATGGCGCAAGCCTCGGATCACCTGCTGGATCACCTCCTTTTTATGCTGGTTTGGGTGGCGGTGTGTGCCATCGTAAATCGTATTCCTGGTGGTCCATCAGCCAGACAATGTATTTCAGCTGTGCAGCAGAGCTAAATGATGAGGATCATCTGGATGCCATTTTCGAATATTCGCTCTGCCTCTGTGGAGTGCACGCCGCGGCCTCTCGTCGTACGTGCCTGCATATTACGTAATCGCGTAGACAATAGTACGCTGAGGATTCGTAAGCTATTTCTACGCTCATGCGTACGTCTTCTAAGAAGTTGCATACATTTTTTAAATGAACGTTCTTTATTAGTGTGTGCATGTTCGCTAATAGCACATAATAACGTATATTTTGTATGCAAATACAACAAATCTATTTGTGGACTATACGAATCTTAGGAAAAGTTCGGCGAATGTTCTGCGAATAATTTTTTGAATGATTCGCTCATCTCTAGTGTTCACATAAGTTGCGTACCTTTAACAACTGTACGTTCGTTATTAGTGCGCGAATGTTCACAAAACACCACATAATAACATATGATTTGTACGCAGCTTTGCCGAATAGATTCGTATGAGGTACGAATCTTTTGAAAAGTTCGACGAACATTCAGCGAAGCGAATTTTGGATGATTCGCTCATCTCAAGTGATTAACTAGGCTTCCTATTTTCTTATTATGTTTTGTACATAGAGGTAACCTGCCTCTATATCGAACCACGAATGGTTACATATATACAACTATATCATTTAGGGGACCTCTGTGATGGGTATCAGTTTCTCAATCCTGAGGCTTAAATTATCTCTCCTTTTTCTCATCCACCCCCCACCATTATAACATGGCAACCATTTAGCTTAATCCAAAAGTGGTCTTTTACATATTATTTATTTTTCCTTCACGTACCTTATCTATTTATCTGTATATACATTATCTAATATCATATATTTTATCATTATGTGCTAAAAAAACATATGGAAAGCACTTTGGAGCGCATGAGAAGCACTCATCTTCCATCGTTCCACATGCGACTTCCGGTATTTTCAAATAGACCGCAACAGTGCGTTCAACCAGCCGGAAGTCACCTGTCTTTCCACAGCATGACGATTCTCCGCTCTGCATATGGAGATCTAGTGGCACTACTTTCGGCGTACGAGTGTTGGAGCGCAAATGTGTGTTCCAAAGACAGGAACACCCGTCCCACCGCATCTATCCATTGTGCATTTTTAATGCTTACAGTATCTTCCTCTTCTTCCAGGGAGGGGCCATTTATCTCCTCCTGCTGGCATTTTATTAAATAAATAATATGGCATTCTGGTTAATCTTGGACCGCAAAATTGCATTCCACTGTACAGGAAGTAAGGCGGGGCTTTAGTAAGCTACCGGAAATTACGTCATATGTGGCAGGAACAACATTTCCGAGCGTCACTGACCACTTTAAGAGTATAAATATCAACACTTTCTGGTATCATATTATGCCCACATTATCACAGTCCCCATTATCCTCATGTATCATCTGCTTTTTTTTACCCCTGATGAACCACTGACCATCTTCAACGCGTCGGGAATTATTATTACAAGCTTCTGGAAATTATCTGAGGGCCTTCCAGGGTTTATTCAGGGTTTAGCCACGGCCGCGCACCTTCCTTTATGCCTCAGTTCAGGACTTCTGCAGGCCCGCTCACCACCACAACCCAGACTTCATTTATTGTGTTTGCCTGTGCCTGTTCCGTACTCTGTGGAAGCCCATCCTAGCGATGCACACAATTCTTCATCCAACAGCTGGGACACAATGAAGGTGACCTGGGACCGCTCAGTAGGAAACTTCTGTTTCTGCAACTCGAAGTGGACCAAGCACCGGTTTAGGAAGCCACAACAAGTCTTTGGATCTCCGCTATAGCGTGGTGGCTAGGAAGTTGCATGTTAGTGACACTTAAATCCGGACTCACAGGAACGGTAACTGCAGGTGTAGCAGTAATTGGCGACCCTGCAGTAGCTGGGGGGGGGAGATGGCATCCAAGCAGGTAGTGATATTATGCATGAACTGCATCAGGACATCCTGTCATTTTCTATGACATCTCATCTCAAAACAGTTCCTCTACAACAGGCCTGGGGTGACCAGTGGGGTGCATGGCCTGAGCGTACTGTCACGAATCAGCAGGTGTGAACCCACTGTGCCATGTGACCAACCTGGTCTAAGGGTGTTGTCGAAGTGAACCCCTTGTTCTTCGCAGTACCCCTGATGTTGGGGATAGACTTTCAAAAGGGAACCATCTTTTGAGAAGGCTTGGCACATGAAGCAGCTGGTCCCAGTGGACCAGGGGGTACCAGTGGTACAGTCATAGTCAGCAGGAGTCGTAACCAGGAGCGACAGTGCAGGACCGAAAAATGAGTCAGAGGCGAAGTCAAACAAGCGATGGGTCAGGGCAGGCAGGACAAGTACAGGTCAGGCAGGACAAGTTAAGGTCAGGCAGTCCGGGTCAAGGCAAGGCAGGCAAGGATCACACAGGTAGTGGTGATCCTTGCCTGCAGGTAATACAGAAGTATTGTAATGCATTGTAAAGGGGATCAGACCCCCAAAGGTTAAATAAAGTGAACAAAGAAAAAGTGAAAAAAATAAAGTTTTACAAAAAAATAAAAGTTTTAAGTAAAAAAAAAAAAAAGTACACTTTTCCCAAAATAAAGTTAAAAAAATTGTAAAAAAAAGGGGAAAAAAGAAAAGTATACATATTAGGTATCGCCGCGTCTGTATCGACCGGCTCTATAAAAATATCACATAATCCACCCCGCCAGGTGAACGCAGTAAAAAAAAAAACAACAGTGCCAAAACAGCCATTTTTTGGTCACCTTCCCTTACAAAAAGTGTAATAGCAGGTGATTCACAAAGGCGTATTTAACCCAAAATGGTACCAATCAAACCGCCACGTCCGTAACAACCTGCTCTATAAAAATATTACATGAGATGGCCCCCCAGGTGAATGCTGCAAAAAAAAAAAAACTATGCCAAAACAACCATTTTTTTCCCTCTTGCCTGACAAAAAGTGTAATAGCAGGCGATCAAACAGGCGTATTTAACCCAAAATGGTACCAATCAAACCGTCATCCTGTCTACCTGAGACAATCGCCCGAAAAATAAAAAAAATATGGCTCTCTGAAAATGGCAACACAAAAAAAGATATAATTCTGTTTAAAAATAAATCTAATGTGTAAAACTTTCCAAAAATAAAAAAGTTAGACATATTTGGTATCGCCACGTCTGTGACAACCTGCTCTATAAAAATATTACATGAGATGGCCCCCCAGGTGAATGCTGCAAAAAATAAAAACTATGCCAAAACAACCATTTTTTTTCCCTCTTGCCTGACAAAAAGTGTAATAGCAGGCGATCAAACAGGCGTATTTAACCCAAAATGGTACCAATCAAACCGTCATCTTGTCCCGCAAAAATGATACCCTACCTGAGACAATCGCCCCGAAAAATAAAAAAAATATGGCTCTCTGAAAATGGCAACACAAAAAAAGATTTTATTCTGTTCAAAAATACATCTAATGTGTAAAACTTTCCAAAAATAAAAATGTTAGACATATTGGGTATCGCCGCGTCCGTAACAACCTGCTCTATAAAAATATCACATGATTTGCCCTCTCTGGTGAATGCTGTAAAAAAAATTAAAAAAAACCATGCCAAAACAGCTATTTTTTTTTACCTTGACTCACAAAAAGTGTAATACCAAGCGATCAAAAAGTCTTATGTACCCCAAAATGGTACCAATGAAAACATCAGCTCATCCTGCAAAAAATGAGCCCCCACATAAGACAATAACTCAAAAAAATAAAAATCAGTGGCTCCCGCAAACCATTCCATCAAAATCTGTGTTGTAAAATCCATATGGCGCTCCTTCTGTTTTGAGTCCTGCCATGTGCCCCCACATCAGTTTACCACAACATATGGGGTGTTGCCGTATTCAGGAGAAAATGGGTAACAAATTATGGGGTGCTTTTCTCCTGTTACCCCTTATGAAAATAAAAAAAATTGGGGCTAAAGCAACATTTTATTGGAAGAAATGAAATTTTTCATTTTCACAGCCAAGTGTTTCCAAATTCCGTAAAACACTTAGGGGGTCAAAGTGGCCAGTACCCCCCTTAATATATTCGTTGAAGGGTGTAGTTTCCACTGTAGGGGTACGTCAGGGTCTCTCAATTACAAAATGGTGCCTAAAAACTATTCTAGCAAAATCTTCCTCCAAAATCCATATGGCGCTCCTTTACTTCTGACCACTGCCACAAACCCATAGAGATGTTTACCACCACATATGGGGTATTTCTGTAAACTGCAGAATCAGAGAAATGTATATTGAGGTTTAGTTTGCTGTTAACCCTTACTGTGTTGCAAGAAAAAAAATATTAACATGAATAATCTACCAAAAAAGTGACATTTTGAAATTTCACCTCCATTTTCCTTTAATTCTTGTGGAACACCTCAAGGGTTAACAAAGTTTGTAACAGCAGTTTTTTTTATAATTTGAGGGGTGTAGTTTCTAAAATGGGGTCATTTATGGGTGGGTTTCATTATGTAAGCCCCTCAAAATCACTTTATATCTGAATTGGTACTTACAAAAATGGTTTTGAAAAATTTGGTGAAAATTTGAAAAATGGCTTCTAAACTTCGTAAAAAAGTAAAATAACATTTATAAAATGATGCCAACATAAAGTAGACATATGGGGAATGTAAAATAATAACTATTTTTGGAGGTATTACTATGTATTTTGAAAGTAGAGAAATTGAAATTTGGAAATTTTTCCAAGTTTTTGGTAAATTTGGTATTTTGTTATAAATAAAAATGAAATATTTTGCCAAAAATTTACTACTGCCGTGAAGCACAATATGTGATGAGAAAACAATCTCAGAATGGCCTGGATAAGTTAAAGCGTTCCAAAGTTATTACCACATAAAGTCACACATGTCAGATTTGCAAAAAATGGCCTGGGCAGTAAGGTGAAAACAGGCCCGGGGTTGAAGGGGTTAAGGGATCAAGCGCAAGATCAAAAACACGAATTGGCAAAAAAAACAAAAAAACTAATTAAATTCGTGTTGCATCCATTTTTTTTTGTGTGGATCCATTGTAACATATGCTTTATCATATGCCTTTATCCATAAAACGGTCAAGAATAGCACATCTTAAAGACTTGATTTTGGTTTTGGGTCTGAGTCTTGAAAATGTCTAAATTCCTTGAGGCAGAGGGCATGTAAGTCATGTTGTTTGGCAGACACATTCTCCCCTGGGGTATAGGGTTGTGTTACACCGTCGGCAAAACCCTCCCTCTGGAACCCGTACAATTACCACTGTCCAGGTGTGAAAGTAAAATAATTGTAAGTTAAGTAATTGTAGGGTACCAAGATTTTACCTTCCAAGCATTCTACCATTAAGAGACCTGGTCCACTAAGTGATGACCCATCTGTATCATAAGTAGGTTCTAGACCCTCCGCCGAAGAGGTTGAGTCTGCCATCATCATGCTTACCACTAGTGTCACAAACTGGAGGTGTGCCCTGTTCAGGTAATCCCTATATCGTTTCTGGTTATTTGGTTCCATGGTCACTCTACATCTTGTGACCCATTAAGTGACAAGGTATGACTATATTAGGGATCCCCACCCCTTCATCACCCAACTTTATTTGTATAGACCAGGGATGCCCAACCTGCAACCCCCCCTTGTTGGTGATTATATCTGATCACCACACCCTGAGGTCTGTTTGAGTGTAACTCATGTTTTATATTGGTAATAGAGATTTCTGCACCAGTGTCAAGCATGATTTTTGTATCCTGATCTTTGATTCTGGCTATAATGTGGGGTCTGCCTGAAGAATCCAGTATCATGTGACATATTGATGCCAGATCTTTAGGGATCCCTGATCCCTTGAAGATATCGCATGAGGTAAACGGATGTTCATTGGGATCTCTTTGCAGATCCATAACAGGAAGTTTATCCTTTCCATGTTGTTATGGTTGGGATAAAATTCCTCTAGCCTTTCTGGAAGAGTTGGCGGATTGTAAGTGGTATGTACCATTTCCCATCCACTTCCGAAACCACAAGTGTTGTCTTGACCCTGAAAGCACCGGATTTCTGATCCACTGGAGACATGGGAGCTGCTGCCGCCGTCTCCCCCTGTGCCATTCCCGAAACACAAACCTGTTTCATGGGCAAGGGAATCATGCTATTGGTACCAGGCCGTGACAGATTAGATGCACTGTTGCAAATCCACAATGTTTTGCGTCTTTGCAGCCAGGTCTTCCCTAAGTGTAGCAATTAGTGTATCTGTGGATGCGGCTCTATTCTTAAACTGATTAATCTTAGTGTACAATCTGAGCATCTCTTTCTCCTAGAGTCTAGATTCTAACACATGAATTTCCCTGCCCCACTCAATTGTACACTGGGCCTTTTATTGAGGTTGAATTTCTAATGTGTGTACTTGCTTGATGTTTTCAACACAACAATGGCAGTGCAAATTAGCCGTTCTTGTGTTGGCAAGTGTTCTGGCTTCCAAATGGTATCCTCAAAGGTATATACCAATTTGGCTAACATTGAGTTGTTTGGACGTTTTGTGAAAAACACGTCTACTCAGTGGCGTAGCTACCGGGGGGGCAGGGGGGGCGACGGCTCCGGGCCCAGTGACTCAGGGGGGGCCCCAGCAAGGATGACCTTGCCTTCTATCAGGCGAATACAAGTGAGCGCTTCCATTATGGAAGCGCTCACTTGTATTTAGGGACCCCCATCAGACCTCAGATCAGCCCACCCAGCCACATAGGATTAAAATAAAAAACTTTACTTACCTGTTCTGCGCTGCGGCTGCCCTCCGGTCCGCGCTCTGCTCTCTTCCCTGGCGGCGCGCACTATGACCTGATGGGGCACAATACGCTGATATGAGGTCTGATGGGGGCACAGTCTGCTGATCTGAGGTCTGATGGGGGCACAATACGCTGATCTGAGGTCTGATAGGGGCACAGTAGGCTGATATGAGGTCTGATGGGGGCACAGTCTGCTGATATGAGGTCTGATGGGGGCACAATATGCTGATCTGAGGTCTGATGGGGGCACAATATGCTGATCTGAGGTCTGATAGGGGCACAGTAGGCTGATATGAGGTCTGATGGGGGCACAGTCTGCTGATATGAGGTCTGATGGGGGCACAGTCTGCTGATCTGAGGTCTGATGGGGGTACAATACGCTGATCTGAGGTCTGATAGGGGCACAGTAGGCTGATATGAGGTCTGATGGGGGCACAGTCTGCTGATATGAGGTCTGATGGGGGCACAATATGCTGATCTGAGGTCTGATAGAGGCACAGTAGGCTGATATGAGGTCTGATGGGGGCACAGTCTGCTGATATGAGGTCTGATGGGGGCACAGTCTGCTGATATGAGGTCTGATGGGGGCACAGTCTGCTGATCTGAGGTCTGATGGGGGCACAATACGCTGATCTGAGGTCTGATAGGGGCACAGTAGGCTGATATGAGGTCTGATGGGGGCACAGTCTGCTGATATGAGGTCTGATGGGGGCACAATACGCTGATCTGAGGTCTGATGGGAGCACATTAAGCTGATCTGAGGTCTGATAGGGGCACAGTAGGCTGATATGAGGTCTGATGGGGGCACAGTCTGCTGATATGAGGTCTGATGGGGGCACAGTCTGCTGATCTGAGGTCTGATGGGGGCACAATACGCTGATCTGAGGTCTGATAGGGGCACAGTAGGCTGATATGAGGTCTGATGGGGGCACAGTCTGCTGATATGAGGTCTGATGGGGGCACAATATGCTGATCTGAGGTCTGATGGGGGCACAATATGCTGATCTGAGGTCTGATAGGGGCACAGTAGGCTGATATGAGGTCTGATGGGGGCACAGTCTGCTGATATGAGGTCTGATGGGGGCACAGTCTGCTGATCTGAGGTCTGATGGGGGCACAATACGCTGATCTGAGGTCTGATAGGGGCACAGTAGGCTGATATGAGGTCTGATGGGGGCACAGTCTGCTGATATGATGTCTGATGGGGGCACAATATGCTGATCTGAGGTCTGATAGAGGCACAGTAGGCTGATATGAGGTCTGATGGGAGCACATTAAGCTGATCTGAGGTCTGATAGGGGCACAGTAGGCTGATATGAGGTCTGATGGGGGCACAGTCTGCTGATATGAGGTCTGATGGGGGCACAATATGCTGATCTGAGGTCTGATAGAGGCATAGTAGGCTGATATGAGGTCTGATGGGGGCACAGTCTGCTGATATGAGGTCTGATGGGGGCACAGTCTGCTGATATGAGGTCTGATGGGGGCACAGTCTGCTGATCTGAGGTCTGATGGGGGCACAATACGCTGATCTGAGGTCTGATAGGGGCACAGTAGGCTGATATGAGGTCTGATGGGGGCACAGTCTGCTGATATGAGGTCTGATGGGGGCACAATACGCTGATCTGAGGTCTGATGGGAGCACATTAAGCTGATCTGAGGTCTGATGGGGGCACAATACGCTGATGTGAGGTCTGATGGGGGGCACAATACGCTGATCTGAGGTCTGATGGGGGCACAATACGCTGATCTGAGGTCTGGTGGGGGGCACAATACGCTGATCTGAGGTCTGATGGGGGCACAGTAGGCTGATGTGAGGTCTGATGGGGGCACATTCTGCTGATCTGAGGTCTGATGGGGGCACAGTACGCTGATCTGAGGTCTGATTGGGCACAATACGCTGATCTGAGGTCTGATGGGGCACAATACGCTGATCTGAGGTCTGATGGGGGCACAGTACGCTGATCTGAGGTCTGATGGGGGCACAGTACGCTGATCTGAGGTCTGATGGGGGCACAGTACGCTGATCTGAGGTCTGATGGGGCACAATACGCTGATCTGAGGTCTGATGGGGGCACATTCTGCTGATCTGAGGTCTGATGGGGGCACAATATGCTGATCTGAGGTCTGATGTGGCACAATACGCTGATCTGAGGTCTGATGGGGGCACATTCTGTTGATCGGAGGTCTGATGGGGGCACAATACGCTGATCTGAGGTCTGATGGGGGCACAGTAGGCTGATGTGAGGACTAATGGGGGCACATTCTGCTGATCTGAGGTCTGATGGGGTACAATACGCTGATCTGAGGTCTGATGGGGCACAATACGCTGATGTGAGGTCTGATGGGGGCACAGTAGGCTGATGTGAGGTCTGATGGGGCACAATACGCTGATCTGAGGTCTGATGGGGGCACAGTAGGCTGATGTGAGGTCTGATGGGGGCATATTCTGCTGATCTGAGGTCTGATGGGGCACAATACGCTGATCTGAGGTCTGGTGGGGCACAATACACTGATCTGAGGTCTGATGGGGGGCACATTCTGATGATCTGAGGTCTGATGGGGGCAGGGGACTGTTAGTTTAGTGATGTAAAAACTGTGGACAGGTTTCCTTTAACATAGGAGTCCTCTTGTTTTTTACTCCTATTACTCCTATATTTCACTGCATTATGTGGTAGAGTATTTAGAGTAGGGTATGTAGAAAGTCTATTGTACTGTACTTAGCAGCATAGATGATCTAGCAGTTTATATAGTAATCTTTCTAATACAATATTATAACCACAACTAGTAGTATGTGCCTGTGAAGTTGGAAACGTGCGTTTGGGAAGCCAAGTGGGGGGCCCACTCAAGTATGTTTCGCCCCCCCTGTGCTGAACCTCTAGCTACGCCTCTGCGTCTACTAATACATAATTATACAGGGATACATTATTGTGTGTGTATCCCTGGTCAAACAAAGTGGACTATAGCATCTCTGTGGATTTGTAAGTAGTGGGAAGTATGGCTCTGGTGGGTAGGCGAGCAGCAGCAAGCCTTGTGTCAACTACAGGCTATTTCAGTTGTTCTTTCTTTTCTCCTCCGCAATGCAGAAGGTTTTTTCCTACTGTGTGCCCATTACACAGAAGGATTTTTTCATGTCCTTCAAAGTCTCTATTTTGTTTTCATGTGTCACCTAGGTATACATACAAGTGTAGTTTGGACAGTGACCCTATAATTACTGATGATTTTTATTATCAGTAATCCAGGGGATATGTTACATGGCTGAGATTCAGTCCTGTTTTGATATTTAAATTAGACATATGGTTGAGTGAATAACTTCCCTCTGCCAAGCGATCCCATAGTCATTACCCCGCCCCTTCCTGTGCTGACATCACAGGTACAATAAATTCTGGGTAGGCAAGTATTAATATCATAGCAGTACACCAACCCATTGGGGCATTCCTCACCCCTGCCAGCTTCCTGTGAAGTCTTAGATGGAAGAAGTAGGATCACCTTACATTCTAAGGCTAAATATCTTTTGTCTATACTGTTAGAGTATAGGCCAGTTACATGTGTATGTATACTGATACTTTATGTATACTGTATACTGATACTTTATGTATACAGTATATGTATACTGGACTTTATGTAAAGTCCTGTCTAAAGCCCACAATCCAGGAAGATATAAGTCAGGGACATGAAGATGTGGAGTCACTGTGGGTAGAAATAAATGGAGCCAAAAACAATAATAAAATACTAATAGGAGTTTATTATAAATCACCTAATATATCAGAGGCCACAGAAAATCGACTTCTAAATGAAATAGACAAGGTGGCAAATCAGAATGAGGTTGTTATTATGGGGGACTTCAACTACCCAGAAATAGACTGGGAAACTGAAACCTGTATATCTCATAAAGGAAACAGGTTCTTGGCAATAACCACAGACAATTACCTTTCCCAACTGGTTCAGGACCCGACTAGAGGGACGGCCATACTGGACTTAGTATTAACCAATAGACCTGACAGAACAACAGATGTGCAGGTTGGGGGACACCTGGGCAACAGTGACCATAAAATAATAACCTTTAAATTGTCATTAAAAAAAAAGCATTTCTTCAGGGAGGAACAAAAATACCAAACTTCAAAAATGCAAAATTTAGCCAACTAAGAGAGGCCATAGGTCTAACTAACTGGGACAAAGTCTTCAAAAATAAAAATACAGCCACAAAATGGGATATTTTTAAAAGCATCCTAATATCTAATTGTGAGAGGTACATACCGTATAGGAATAAAATGATAAGAAACAAGAAAAAAAACAATGTGGATAAATAGAACTGTAAAGAAAGCAATAAATGACAAACAGAAAGCATTTAAATCACTAAAACAGGAGGGGAAAAAAATAGAATTTGTAAAAGACAAATAAAAGCAGCTAATCTAGAGACTGAAAGACTAATTGCTAAAGAGAGTAAAACTAACCCTAAAATGTTCTTCAATTATATAAATACTAAAAAGTATAAATCTGAAGGTGTCCACCCCTTACAGAGTAATGAGGGGGGTGTAGCAGAGAGCGATGAGGAGAAAGCAAAACTCAAACTTAAATATTTTTTTCTCCACTGTGTTCACTAAGGAAAATAAACTGTCAGATGAAATGCAGAATATAAAAGTGAATTCCCCTTTAAAAGTGTCCTGTCTGACCCAGGAAGAAGTACTGGTGCGTCTTAAAAAGATTAAAATAGACAAATCGCCAGTACCGGATGGCATACACCCCCGTATCCTAAGAGAACTAAGTAATGTCATTGCAAGACCCTTATACTTGATATTTAAGGACTCTATACTGACAGGGAGTGTTCCACAGGATTGGCACGTAGCAAATGTGGTGCCAATATTCAAAAAGGGTCCAAAAACAGAGCCCGGGAACTATAGGCCGGTAAGTTTAACATCAGTCGTGGGTAAACTTTTTGAAGGTTTTCTAAGAGATGCTATCTTGGACTACCTCAATGAAAATAAGCAAAAAACTCCATATCAGCATGGCTTCATGAGGGATCGGTCGTGTCAAACCAATTTAATCAGTTTCTATGAGGAGGTAAGTTTTAGACTTGACCGTGGGGAATCAATGGATGTCGTATATCTGGACTTCTCCAAAGCATTTGACACTATACCACATAAAAGGTTAGTATATAAAATGAGAATGTTTGGCCTGGGAGAAAATGTCTGTATGTGGGTAAGTAACTGGCTCAGTGATAGAAAACAGAGGGTGGTTATTAATGGTACATACTCAGATTGGGTCACTGTCACTAGTGGGGTACCACAGGGGTCAGTATTGGGCCCTATTCTCTTCAAAAAGGGTCCAAAAACAGCCCGGGAACTATAGGCTGGTAAGTTTAACATCAGTCATGGGTAAACTGTTTGAAGGTTTTCTAAGAGATGCTATCTTGAGGGTGGTTATTAATGGTACATACTCAGATTGGGTCACTGTCACTAGTGGGGTACCACAGGGGTCAGTATTGGGCCCTATTCTCTTCAAAAAGGGTCCAAAACAGAGCCCGGGAACTAATAGGCCGGTAAGTTTAACATCAGTCGTGGGTAAACTGTTTGAAGGTTTTCTAAGAGATGCTATCTTGAGGGTGGTTATTAATGGTACATACTCAGATTGGGTCACTGTCACTAGTGGGGTACCACAGGGGTCAGTATTGGGCCCTATTCTCTTCAAAAAGGGTCCAAAAACAGAGCCCGGGAACTATAGGCCGGTAAGTTTAACATCAGTCGTGGGTAAACTGTTTGAAGGTTTTCTAAGAGATGCTATCTTGGAGTAGTGATAGAAAACAGAGGGTGGTTATTAATGGTACATACTCAGATTGGGTCACTGTCACTAGTGTGGTACCACAGGGCTCAGATTGGGTCACTGTCACTAGTGGGGTACCACAGGGGTCAGTATTGGGCCCTATTCTCTTCAAAAAGGGTCCAAAAACAGAGCCGCGGAACTATAGGCTGGTAAGTTTAACATCAGTCGTGGGTAAACTGTTTGAAGGTTTTCTAAGAGATGCTATCTTGAGGGTGGTTATTAATGGTACATACTCAGATTGGGTCACTGTCACTAGTGGGGTACCACAGGGGTCAGTATTGGGCCCTATTCTCTTCAAAAAGGGTCCAAAAACAGAGCCCGGGAACTATAGGCCGGTAAGTTTAACATCAGTCGTGGGTAAACTGTTTGAAGGTTTTCTAAGAGATGCTATCTTGAGGGTGGTTATTAATGGTACATACTCAGATTGGGTCACTGTCACTAGTGGGTACCACAGGGGTCAGTATTGGGCCCTATTCTCTTCAAAAAGGGTCCAAAAACAGAGCCCGGGAACTATAGGCCGGTAAGTTTAACATCAGTCGTGGGTAAACTGTTTGAAGGTTTTCTAAGAGATGCTATCTTGAGGGTGGTTATTAATGGTACATACTCAGATTGGGTCACTGTCACTAGTGGGGTACCACAGGGGTCAGTATTGGGGCCCTATTCTCTTCAAAAGGGTCCAAAAACAGAGCCCGGGAACTATAGGCTGGTAAGTTTAACATCAGTCGTGGGTAAACTGTTTGAAGGTTTTCTAAGAGATGCTATCTTGAGGGTGGTTATTAATGGTACATACTCAGATTGGGTCACTGTCACTAGTGGGGTACCACAGGGGTCAGTATTGGGCCCTATTCTCTTCAAAAAGGGTCCAAAAACAGAGCCCGGGAACTATAGGCCGGTAAGTTTAACATCAGTCGTGGGTAAACTGTTTGAAGGTTTTCTAAGAGATGCTATCTTGAGGGTGGTTATTAATGGTACATACTCAGATTGGGTCACTGTCACTAGTGGGCTACCACAGGGGTCAGTATTGGGCCCTATTCTCTTCAAAAAGGGTCCAAAAACAGAGCCCGGGAACTATAGGCCGGTAAGTTTAACATCAGTCGTGGGTAAACTGTTTGAAGGTTTTCTAAGAGATGCTATCTTGGAGTAGTGATAGAAAACAGAGGGTGGTTATTAATGGTACATACTCAGATTGGGTCACTGTCACTAGTGTGGTACCACAGGGCTCAGATTGGGTCACTGTCACTAGTGGGGTACCACAGGGGTCAGTATTGGGCCCTATTCTCTTCAAAAAGGGTCCAAAAACAGAGCCCGGGAACTATAGGCTGGTAAGTTTAACATCAGTCGTGGGTAAACTGTTTGAAGGTTTTCTAAGAGATGCTATCTTGAGGGTGGTTATTAATGGTACATACTCAGATTGGGTCACTGTCACTAGTGGGGTACCACAGGGGTCAGTATTGGGCCCTATTCTCTTCAAAAGGGTCCAAAAACAGAGCCCGGGAACTATAGGCCGGTAAGTTTAACATCAGTCGTGGGTAAACTGTTTGAAGGTTTTCTAAGAGATGCTATCTTGAGGGTGGTTATTAATGGTACATACTCAGATTGGGTCACTGTCACTAGTGGGCTACCACAGGGGTCAGTATTGGGCCCTATTCTCTTCAAAAAGGGTCCAAAAACAGAGCCCGGGAACTATAGGCCGGTAAGTTTAACATCAGTCGTGGGTAAACTGTTTGAAGGTTTTCTAAGAGATGCTATCTTGAGGGTGGTTATTAATGGTACATACTCAGATTGGGTCACTGTCACTAGTGGGGCTACCACAGGGGTCAGTATTGGGCCCTATTCTCTTCAAAAAGGGTCCAAAAACAGAGCCCGGGAACTATAGGCCGGTAAGTTTAACATCAGTCGTGGGTAAACTGTTTGAAGGTTTTCTAAGAGATGCTATCTTGGAGTAGTGATAGAAAACAGAGGGTGGTTATTAATGGTACATACTCAGATTGGGTCACTGTCACTAGTGGGGTACCACAGGGGTCAGTATTGGGCCCTATTCTCTTCAATATATTTATTAATGATCTTGTAGAAGGCTTGCACAGTAAAATATCAATTTTTGTAGATGACACTAAACTGTGTAAAGTAATTAACACAGAAGAGGACAGTACACTGCTATAGATGGATCTGGATAGACTGGAGGCTTGGTCAGAGAAGTGGCAGATGAGGTTTAACACTGACAAATGTAAGGTTATGCATATGGGAAGGAATAATGCAAGTCACCAGTACATACTAAATGGTAAAACATTGGGTAACTCTGACATGGAAAAGGACCTAGGAATTTTAGTGAACAGCAAACTAAGCTGCAGAAACCAGTGTCAGACAGCTGCTGCCAAGGCCAATAAGATAATGGGTTGCATCAAAAGGGGCATAGATGCCCGTGATGAGAACATAGTCCTGCCACTTTACAAATCACTAGTCAGACCGCACATGGAGTACTGTGTACAATTCTGGGCTCCTGTGAACAAGGCAGACATAGCAGAGCTGGAGAGGGTTCAGAGGAGGGCAACTAAAGTCATAGCTGGAATGGGTGGACTACAATACCCAGAAAGATTATCAAAATTAGGGTTATTCACTTTAGAAAAAAGACGACTGAGGGGAGATTTAATAACTATGTATAAATATATCAGGGGTCAGTACAGAGATCTCTCCCATGATCTCTTTATCCCAAGGACTGTGACTGTGACAAGGGGACATCCTCTGCGCCTGGAGGAAAGAAGGTTTGTTCACAAAAATAGAAGAGGATTCTTTACGGTAAGAGCAGTAAGACTATGGAACTCTCTGCCCGAGGAGGTGGTGATGGTAAGTTCACTAAAAGAGTTCAAGAGGGGCCTGGATGTATTTCTGGAGGGTAATAATATTACAGGTTACAGTTACTAGATATGGGTTGTTGTTGATCCAGGGAGTAATTCTGATTGCCTGATTGGAGTCGGGAAGGAATTTTTTCCCCTAAAGTGAGGAAAATTGGCTTCTACCGCACAGGGGTTTTTGCCTTCCTCTGGATCAACTTGTAGGAAAACAGGTCGAACTGGATGGACAGATGTCTTTTTTTCGACCTTATAAACTATGTTACTATGTTACTATGACCATGATATTTAAAGTATTTGTGCATTGTAGTTAAGTAAATGTTTCTTATGTTACATCTGCAAAAGTTGTGTGTTATTCCTGATAATACCAAGGCAACATTTTGTAAACTGGAAACAATCCCACGAGCTAGAAAGAAAAGGGGAGTATTGACCTTTATCATTAGTGTTGAGTGAAGTTCATGAAAAGTTGATTCAGCTGCTTTGCCAAAATTTACAAAAAAAATTCACTCTGTGACAAAATTACTTCATCTCGAAGTGCATTTCTTTGTAAGTAGTTGGTGCAATGACAGGGAATGGCGATTGCCATCCCCTCAGATGCCGTGTTCATCATTGATTGCGGCATCTGGTATTATTATCAAGGTCTATAATAATATATATTTTTAAAAAAATACTTACCTCATCCATTTGATCGCGAAGAGCCCACCGCCATCTTGATTAAAGATCCATTATGAAATATGTCACCGTGCACGCGATTTCCCATTGGGATCTTCAATCAAGATGGCAGCGAATCGAATTTTCCCTGAAATTGTGATCAAAGTCCTCTTTGGGCACTTTGATTTGCTCAACACTACTTATCTAATAATTGGTAATATTTCACCCTTTTCTATACCTGTAACTTCAGATATTGCTATTGATTAATAATAAGCAATATCTTCCCCTCCTCAATGGAGGGGAAACGGTGCTCTGGTTCTGAGTGATTTTGTGGGAGTGATTGAAAATAGTTGCATATGGTTTATAGCAAAGGTCGTTGTGAGTTAAGTGTCTGCATTTTTGTACTGGCATTGTTAAAAAACATTTTTTTCTCTGCTGTGTACCTGATTAAGGGGAGTGATTTGTGCTCCCAAGTGATAATAATTGCACTGCTGGATTCATTCTGAGCTTTCTGTACTAAGTTGACTGGTGAATAAGTGGAGTTTAAAAAAAAACAGAGTTTAAGACAAGGAGCAAGAAACTAAGGTTTGATAGATTCTCCTTGTGTATTGTTTGCTTGATTCTAGCAAGTTCTCAACAGGCTGAGGTCTAAATCTAAACTCATATTTACCATTTTCTTTCTTTACTTTTCATCCCCGATTAATCATGTGCTCCATGGACAATGCTACTAAGTGTGTGTCTTGTGCAATGTATGCATGCCTTGAAGAGCCATTGAAGGGTGAATACATTTACACTAGATGCAAGCATGTTGCATATTTGGAAGTCCACATATTTGGATCTAAATAGACAGCTTGCAATACTTTGAAGGCATTGAAGATGTTGAGAGAGGCTTACACCTCACTGTGCAGGCACTGGCTGGGGTCAGTGAAAAGGAGGAGGGCAAGATCAGGACTATCGGGTCAGTAGTTGGGTTAATGTAGGAAGAAGGGGTGGAGGGAAAAGTACCAGGGAGGCCAGTCCTGAGCTGGAACGCCCTAGTAAATATGCCTCATTAGCTGATATTAGAGATGAAAGCACAGGGCCAGCAACACTGCACCATGGTGTTTCTCCTAGAAACCAGGAGGACGACTGCTGTAAGAAGGATGGGAAAAGGAGTGCAGGCAGTATTTTCAGAAAAACTACCAGTACCACGAGCGCCACTAGAGAGAGAACAGGAGTTTGGCTAAGAAGCTGGTGCAGGAAGGGTTTGGGTTCATAGAGAACTGGGCTGACTTCTCTGTCGGCAACAGGCTCTACAGTAGGGACGGGCTGCACCTTTATGGGGAGGGTGCAGTTACTATGCCAGAAAAGAATAGTTCGACGGCTAGGATGGCTGGAGGAGCTTTTAAACTAGGATCTGGGGGGAGGGAGGGGGGTCATACTATTAAGGGAATAGATAGTGTACATAGAGAGTGGTATTTAGTCGATATTTAGTGGTGGTTGGGGTTAGTGTGGAAAGTAGGGAAAAGATTAGAAAGAACTATACAGTAGAGATGAGCAAATCTATTCGTCAATTCATTGTTTCGTATCGAATCTTGGATATTTTTAGCTGCAAAGCAAATCCGAATATTAGATGATTCGCTTCGGCTTTGTACGCATTCGCTATTTGTCCTATAAATTATACGCTATTGCTACGTATAAGTTACTCTATACGCTGGTGCGTACGAATTCAATTCATTAGCGAAATTTTACTGTTAGTTTGTTTATCGTGCACAAAAGTCCGGGAAGAAAACGGTCACCTGACCTAGTGGGCAGGGCTTGCTCTGAATGGCTCAGGCTCGGTAAGCCAGTGATGCATCACTTTTGCTGCGACTGCTGAGACGAGCAGAAGCACTGTGTGTGAAGTTCTGAGACTGAGACCTGTTTTGTGAAAATTGGGGTGTAATTGCTCTGGGAATCCATATTACAGATATCAGGGATACTACAGGGCAAGTGCAGGGCCAGTTCAGGGCTAGTAATTAATCAGGCAGGGAGAGAGAGACAGGGAGAGATAGGGAGAGACAGGGAGATACAGGGACAAAGACCAGCTGCAGGGCCACAGAGTGAATTGAAAAATGTCTGGAATGGATAAGCAAAAGGGGTGCAGTTCCAGCCAGACCTCGAGCTCTAAAAAAAAGGAGAAGGTGGCACAGGGCAGAATGCCAAAGGACCTGTAGCTGGAGCATCTACTAATAGTATTCGCAATACTTGGCCGTTGTTCCACCAGGCTAACCCACCAAGGCACAAAATTGTAGTGGAGGAGAAAGTGGATGAGGTAGTGGAATGGATGGCACGCTCATCTCAGTCTCAGCCGGATGATCTGCTGTCATCTGCTGATACAGTATCCATATGAAGCCAGGGGTCAGACTCAGAGCGTTCCTCCTGCTCCACCATTTCTCTCCAGCAAAGCCCTTCATTTTCGTACGCAATTTGTATGCTTATGTGTACGTGTTCAAAGAGGTTGCGTATCTTTTTACCTGAACGTTCGTTATTAGTGTGCGAATGTTCGCTAAAAGCCATATAATTAAGTATATTTTGTATGCAAATTCAACGAATCTATTCGCCGAATATACAAATCTTTTTTTTTTATTATTATTTTTAATCACATACAAAAAAGAAAATACAACATAATCAGCTTAACCTCCGAATATACAAATCTTACGAAGGAAAAGTTCGGCGAATAAAATTTTGCATGATTCGCTCATCTCAACTGTAAAAAATCTCAACTGAGGAAAAATAGAGCTGCTGGTAACATGGACCTGTTACATACAAACATCAACCATGGTACCCAAAAAAACCAACAGATATTCACTTTACAGATAATAGTAATTTGAAATGTATTTTCACAAATGCCAGAAGTCTAGCTAGCAAAATGGGGGATTTGGAGGCTATGGTACTAGAAGAACACATAGATGGGCCTGGATGTATTTCTGGAGGGCAACAATATTACCGTTAATCCAGGGAGTTATTCTGATTGCCTGATTGGAGTCGGGAAGGAATTTTTTAAAGTGGGGAAAATTGGCTTCTACCTCACAGGGGTTTTTTGCCTTCCTCTGGATCAACTTGTAGGGTAACAGGCCGAACTGGATGGACAGATGTCTTTTTTCGGCCTTATAAACTATGTTACTATGTAGTTGGTGTGGCTGAGACATGGTTGTACTTTTTGCATGACTGGGATGTAAATATTCAGGGTTTAATACTATTTAGGAAAGACAGTCAGCATAAAAGGCGGTAGAGTATGTGAAGAGTGATATGAAGGAGTGTGAAAGAGACAGTTGTGGGTAAGGATGGGGAGAATGTTGAAATCTTATGGGCGGAATTACAAAGAGATATAAACACTGAAAAAATAATAATTGGTGTAATCTATAGACCCTCTAACAGCACAGAGTAGATAGAAGTTAAACTGTATAACCAAATAGAGTGGGCTGCATAGGCTGGCACAGTGGTCATAATGGGAGATTCTAACTTCCCAGACATTGACTGGGGTCATGGTTCTGTCTCAACTGCAAAAAGGGAGAAGATTCCTCAACTTGCTGCAGGACCACTTTATGGGCCAGTTTGTAGAAGATCACACTAGGGGCAATGCTCTGTTGGATCTGGTAATTTCTAATGATGCAGAGCATGCTGGAAATGTTACTGTTCGTGAAACACTAGGTAACAGTGACCACAATATATTTATATTGCCTCTGAACTATAAGAAACAAACTCTGGCTGATAGAGAAAAAACACAATTTTAAAAGGGGCTAATTCCTCCGGGTTGAGGGCAGCATTTCAGGGCATAGACTGGGTGCAGCTACTGTCACATAATAATACTGAGGATAAATGGGAGAGCTTTAAATTCACATTGAGTAATTGCACTAAAAAATTTATTCCTTTAGGTAACAAGTTTATACGGCTAAAATTAAACCCCCCCAAGGCTTATAGCTACTGTAAAAAGGGCAATAAATGACAAAAAAGGTATTTAAAGAATACAAATCTGAGGGGCCAGCTGTAGCCTTTGAAGTTTACAAAGGGCTTAATAATATCTGTAAAAAGGAGGTAAAATACAAAACGAACAGCAGGTGACAAAAGAGAGCAAAACAAATCCCAAAAAATTGTTTAAATATATAAATGCTAAAAAACCAAGGTCTGAGCAGGTAGGTCCCATAAATAACAGTAAAGGGGGGTTAGTCACTGAAGATAAGGAAAGGGCAGAGTTACATATAAGAGAAAGGAGTTGTGTGGTGCCAGGGCTGCTAGTGCATCCAGTAATATACTCAATTGGCTAACTATAGATATGGTCCAAGTTAGAGATGAGCGAATCATCCAAAATTCGCTTTGCGAATAATCTACGAGTTTCTGACAAGATTTGTTATTAATACAAATTTATTCGGTCGAATTTGCGTTTCAAAATAATCATTGTTTTGCAAACATTCCTACACAAATTACGAACATTCATTCAGTTTTGTTAAAAGATCGCAATAGGCAAGCATTAGCGTACAAAGTGCGTACGAATCCTTAGCGTACTATTGACTCGCGATTGCGTCATACGCACGAGGCTAGGCCGCAGCGTACAGTCTTTAGAGGCAGTCCATATGAGCTAGAAAAGTCCGGTGCTAGCTATCCGCCTAAGTGCATAATTTACTAAAAAACACAGAACAATAAGTGTATAATAGGACACATTGCAGTACCTGAAAAAGAATACACACAATGGGCTAAAGTATTTAAACTTTGCTGAACCTGTAAAAACATTATTGCTAAAATACAAAGACAATTATGCAAACATTTTAGTGCAATTTCACATTTGCAAGTATAAAAGGCTCAGATATACATTTGAGTCTCTCCTTGTGGCTGCTTGGCATGATAAAACTCTGGAACACAGTCCAAAATTCAATTGTAGTTCAATAGATTTTTATTAAGTTTGATGACAGATTAAGCATCATAGTAACATCAATACAACGTAACAGACAAATAAAGAAAGATTGTTGAACAAACATTGCACATTTCGTAATAAGGAGTTACAAATGCGGTTGTAGCAAACGAAGGAGCATGTAATACATAAGCTTCAATGATACAGTAGGCAAAAAGGGCTACCACACATTATCTGGTAAAGGAAAGGCATATTTACTCGATAGCCATGGCATCCAGCCATTGTGAGTTTTAATCCTGGACCGCAAGGGTGGAGCAAAAATGAATTCACAATGCATATAAAAGTTGAGCAGACGAGATATAGCTGCTAGGTCTGGCATGTCCGATAGTTTCCAGTTTTGGGCAATTACATGTCGCGTAGCAGTCAGAATATGGGCTACTATCCATCTGAATGACGGGGGGATGTTCTCCATACCCATATTCAGTATTGCCAACTCCGGAGACAGCCGAATATTAACCTCCGTGACTTCAGATATCATATCAGCAACCTTGCTCCATAGTCCAGTGACAGAAGGGCAGAACCACCACATATGGGGTGGCGTGCCTCTATGACCACAAGCTCTCCAGCAGAGTGGAGAATATGTAGGGGAGAAATGGGCTATGCGGTCCGGGGTTAAGTACCATCTAAACTGCAGTTTCCTGTTTCTCTCTGCATGATTAATGCATTTCGAGGATTTGCAAGAGCCGTCCTCCACTGCTCTAGGGGAAACTCTTTATTTAGTTCTTGTTCCCTGCACATCATAAACTTGGATTTACCCAGAATGGAGGCTGGTAATATAGCCGAATAAATGCTAGACAGGCTACCTGTAGATGCAGGTCTACCAGTAAATAAAGAGTTGAGCACACAATGTTTCCTGGTATGCATCCTGTGTTTAAGCTTACCTAAAAAGTGTTTGATTTGGAGATATTGGTAGAAGACCTTATTAGGAAGGTCATATGTGATATGAAGGGAACCAAATTCTAACAGCTGTTGATTGCTATATAACTGCCCAATAGTTAGCACTCCTCTATCTATCCAGGCCCTAAGAACTAAATTTGGAATCAAGTATTCCAGAGCAGCAATGGGAAGATCTAATAAGTTCAGGTTCGAGCAAGTGCCTAGACGAAGCAGATATCTCCATGCAAAAACGAGTACCTGTGCAGATCTTTCCCAATATCCTCCAATAAAGCCTTCATGTTTATATGAACTACCCTTTTAATAGTAGCCGGCAAAAGGATCCCTAAATAAGTAATATGATCCTCTACACATTGGAAGTTCAGCAGTCGCTGGATTTGGCCTCTGGTTTCCGGGGGAACATGAATCGGTAGGATATTAGATTTAGTTATATTCAGTTTATAGTATGACACCGCAGAGAACTGCTGTAAGATGCCAGAGGCTTCTTGCAGAGAGCGAAGAGGATCCGTCAGGGTCAGGATAACATCGTCCGCGTAGAGGCCTATAACATGTCTTTGGTCTCCTACCTGGACACCAGAAACTTGGGTAGCGGATCGAAATAATTCAGCCAACGGTTCCATAATTAGGGAGAACACTAAAGGGGACAGTGAGCACCCCTGCCTGGTACTGTTGGTGATGTGGAATGGGGAGGAAAGGAAACCAGAGGCCAAAACTCTTGCAGAAGGGGAGGAGTATAGGCTCATAATTGCAGTCAGGATATTGTCCCTAAAACCAAATTTACGGAGCACTTGTTCCAGAAACCCCCAATGCACTCTGTCAAAAGCTTTCTCTGCGTCTAATGACACTAGAATCGTGGGGTTTCTGGAAAGCTCTGCAACCTGCAATAAATCCAGCATACGTCTGGTTCCATCTCTGCACTGCCTTTTAGCGACAAAACCAACTTGGTCCAGATTAACCAGAGACGGGAGTACATTATTGATGCGCAAAGCAAGAATCTTAGCAAACATTTTTATATCAACGTTTAACAGTGATATCGGGCGAAAATGAGCAGGTGTGTTAGCAGGTTTCCCCGGTTTAGGCAGGGTTATTATCGTTGCCATAAGCATCTTAGGAGAAATACAACTCCCCAACATGAAACCATTAAACATTTTTCCCAAATGAGGGAGCAAAGCAGAAGCAAATACCTTATAATAATCAGCCGAATAACCATCCGGCCCCGGAGCTTTATGCGGTTTAGTTCACTTAATAGCTTTCTGGATCTCCTCAGAGGTTATAGGGCTATTGAGCTCTGATAGGACCTCCGGGGATAGCGAAGGTAAGTTAATCTCCTGAAGAAAAGCAGAGATCGTATTCGAAGTAGGCTGAGGAGTGGCAGGGTCCTGTTTTAGGTTGTACAAGGAGGAGTAGTAATTTGCAAACGCCTCCGCGATTTTTTGCGGGTGAGTTACTACTGAAGAGTGGGCTAGATGGAGAGTATCTATCTTTGCGGCAGCCGCCTTACGGTTCAAACGCCTGGCTAAAAGAGCACCCGCCCTATCTTCCATGTGGTAGTGGTCAGCTTTAAGTTTCTGCACGGCGTGCTCATGTTTATATAATAACAGCGCCCGCAGTTGAAGCCTCAGAGATAGAAGCCAGCGGCAGCGGCTTGTGGGAGCATCAGAAGAGGCCTTAAATTTAGCCTCTAACATAGATATATCGGATGTTAGTGAAGCTAATTGTCACGAGTGGTCTTGCGTCTGGAATCAGACGTTCTGCGCGGCTTTCTAAGTGACAGGTTTGACAGGCTATTCCCTGTGGTTTGGGTGCTGTTCTCCACACCCCTTTCCCTCAGCTGTTGCCGCTTGGCAATTAGCTGTCTCCTACTTACCTCTTCCTCTCCCAGTATCCCTTGCGGTTTATATCTGCTACATCCCTGGTTGAGAGTGGTGTGGATCTCGGCTGAGATCCTGTTGCTGAGTTCTACTTAAAGTTAAGTGTTTTCCCTTCCTTTGGTTATTCCTGTTTGAGTCTCCTGTTCCTCCTTACGCTTGGAGGAACAGGTTACTCTCTTGTGTCATTAGACTGCAGGGTGTTCTAGGGTTTATTCAGATTAGGTTCCTGTGTATGAGCTTTCCTACCACCCGGGTTAGTTCATACTGGTAGCCAGCTAGGGCCTAGTCTTAGGGTCCCCTGCAGGAGGTGACCAGTTCCCTGGTTTTGTCTGTTCCCATCCCTCATATGCTCGGTGTGGCTTTTCCCCCCACACCTGAGCGTGACATTATAAACCGCCTCTAACAAAAATTTATGTCATTTTTGTGCTGACATGGATGCTATTACTACACTGGCTGAACGGCTGCAGGGACTCAGCTTGGAGGTGGCTGACATCCGCAACCAGATTCAGAAACCACAGGCTGGTGGTTCTGGGGGTGCTGAGTGTCAGGCCTGTTTGGAGCCTAAGGTCCCCCTCCTGGATAGATTTTCTGGGGAATGTGATAATTTTGTTCTATTTAGGGAGGCGTGCAAATTGTATTTCAGACTGCGTCCACATTCTTCTGGTAATGAGGAACAGAAGGTTGGTGTGGTCATCTCGCTGCTTAAAGGGGATGCGCAGTCATGGGCCTTTTCTCTACCGGCCGGATCGCTGTCTCTCCGGTCGGTAGATGAATTTTTCAAGACCCTAGGGATTATCTATGATGACCCGGATCGTATCTCCCTGGCGGAGACCCAGATACGTAACCTTTGTCAGGGTGAGCGGCCGGTTGAGACTTATTGCTCTGAGTTTCGGAGGTGGGCGACCAATACTGAATGGAACGATCCGGCTTTACGTAGCCAATTCTGTCAAGGTTTGTCTGAAAGGCTGAAGGACGCTTTGGCCTTTCAGGAAACCCCTGTGTCTTTGGAAGCCGCTATGTCTCTTGCTGTGCGCATGGATAGGCGCCTGAGAGAGCGATCTAGGGGCCCCCGCTCTCAGGACGTACTATCACATAGTGTACCAGCTTCCTATGACACTTTGGGTGAATATTCCCCTAGGTTGATGTCTGGGGATGAACCTATGCAATTAGGGGGAGCCACTTCTGTAGCCACCCGCAATCATCTTGGTAATAAAAAGGGTGTGTGTTTTTTCTGTGGTCAGAAAGGACACTTTATCAATGTATGTCCATGCTTCCTATCTCTAAAGGAGAGAAAAGAAAAGGGGGCGTTGAATTCTCATCTCACTCTTGGTGGGGTGGGTAGGGAGACTGAAAATGTGCATTTGTCTTCATCCTGCAGTACCCGTTTTCTCCTGACTGCCGAGGTGGCGCTAGAATCTAAGGTTGTGAAAATTGAGGTGTTTATTGACAGCGGGGCAGGGGTGAACTTGATTGATGCTCAGTTTGTCCGTATGCATGGATTGTCACCAAGTTCTTTGGATAAGAGGATTTCTGTGTTTGCCATTGATTCTGCACCTCTCTCTCAGAAGTGTTTGTCTCAGATGGTGCATGATATCAAATTAAGAGTGGGTGAATTTCATCAGGAGCTTATTTCATGTTTTGTGTTGGAAGGTCTTCCTGCTCCTGTGGTGTTGGGTTTACCGTGGTTAAGCAAACATAATCCGTCCATTGACTGGCATACTAGACAAATTGTGGATTGGGGCGATTATTGTGTTGACAATTGCCTTAATACATCTTTTTCTGCTTTAACCACTAAGACTCTTCCTTCTTTTATATAGGATTTCTCTGATGTATTTTCTGAAGGTGGATGTCAGGATTTACCCCCTCACCGGGAATACGATTGTCCTATCAATCTTATCCCTGGAACAAGATTGCCTAAATCTAGGCTGTATAACCTTTCTGGACCTGAGAGAACGGCCATGAAGGAATATATTGCTGAGAGTTTGACCAAAGGACATATTAGGCCTTCCAAATCTCCTGTGGCAGCAGGGTTCTTTTTTGTTAAAAAAAAGGACGGATCCCTTAGGCCATGTCTGGATTTCCGTGAACTCAATAGGATTACTGTCCGTGATCCGTACCCCCTTCCTTTGATTCCTGACTTGTTTAACCAGATTGTGGATGCCAAGGTGTTCTCCAAGTTGGACTTAAGGGGGGCATATAATCTGGTCAGGATCAAGGAAGGGGATGAATGGAAGACGGCCTTTAACACTCCTGAGGGCCACTTTGAGAACCTGGTCATGCCTTTTGGGTTGACCAATGCTCCTGCTGTCTTCCAGCATTTTGTTAATGACATTTTTCATCATCTTGTGGGGAGGTTTGTAGTCGTGTATTTGGATGACATACTAATCTATTCTCCAGATATTGTGACACATCAGGATCATGTGAGGCAGGTGTTGCAAATCTTGAGATAACAAGTTGTATGCAAAATTAGAGAAATGTGCTTTTGCTGTACATGAGGTGCAATTCTTAGGATACCTGCTTTCATCTTCAGGTTTTCGTATGGATCCAGAGAAGGTCTGTGCTGTTCTGAACTGGGACCGACCTGAAAATCTGAAGGCTCTTATGCGATTTTTGGGGTTCACCAACTATTACCGAAAATTTATTAAGAACTATTCGACTATGGTTAAACCCTTAACTGACATGACTAAGAAAGGGACGGATGTCTCTGTGTGGTCTGATGCAGCGTTGCAAGCCTTCTCTGCTGTAAAGGAGTGCTTTTCCTCTGCCCCTATATTGGTGCAGCCAGATGTGTCACAACCTTTCATTGTGGAGGTTGACGCATCCGATGTGGGGGTAGGAGCTGTGTTATCACAGGGCCCGTCACCTGGTAAATGGCGCCCATGTGCTTTTTTTCGAAGAAACTCTCTGTGGCGGAGAGAAATTATGATGTGGGTAACCGAGAGTTACTGGCCATTAAGTTGGCTTTTGAGGAATGGCGTCATTGGTTGGAAGGGGCGAATCATCCAATCACGGTATTCACTGATCACAAAAATCTGGCTTACCTGGAGTCGGCTAGACGACTTAATCCGAGGCAGGCCAGATGGTCTTTGTTCTTCACCAGATTCAATTTCATTGTCACATACCGTCCTGGGGTTAAGAATGTGAAGGCGGATGCCTTGTCACGTAGTTTTCCCGGGGGTGGTGATTTTGAAGATCCTAGCCCTATACTGTCTGAAGGAGTGGTGATATCCGCTCTTTACCCTGATCTTGAGGCTAAAGTGCTTGAGGCCCAGGGAGATGCGCCGGAGTCTTGCCCTCCCGGGAAGTTGTTTGTTCCTTCTGATTTGCGTTATAAGGTTTTTGAGGAGCATCATTCTTCGGTGCTTGCGGGACACCCTGGGAGTAAATCCACTGTCGACCTCATCTCTCGTAGATTCTGGTGGCCAGGTCTGCGTAAGTGTGTTGAGGAATATGTGTCAGCCTGTAGTGTCTGCGCACGCTCTAAGGTGACACATACTCGTCCCTCTGGACCCCTACTTCCATTACCCATCCCGTCCAGACCATGGACTCACCTATCCATGGACTTCATCACTGATCTGCCTGAGTCGTCTGGTAAGACAGTTATTCTGGTGGTTGTAGATCGTTTTAGTAAAATGGCGCACTTTATTGCATTACCCGGACTCCCCAATGCTAAAACTCTTGCACAAGTGTTTGTTGACAATATTGTGAAACTTCATGGCATTCCCACTGACGTTGTCTCTGATCGTGGGACTCAGTTTGTGTCCAGATTCTGGAGGGCGTTCTGTACTCGGCTCGGGGTACAACTGTCTTTCTCCTCTGCCTTTCATCCCCAGACGAATGGACAGACTGAGCGTACCAATCAGAATCTGGAGACTTATTTGAGATGCTTTGTCTCTGAGAACCAGGAGGAGTGGTCCTCGTTTTTATCTCTGGCTGAGTTTGCCATAAATAATCGCAGACAGGACTCCACTGGTAAGTCACCATTTTTTGGTGCATATGGCTTTCACCCGCAGTTTGGCACATTTTGTGGTTCTGATACTTCTGGTATTCCTGAGGAAGAACGTTTTTCGTCATCATTGTCTTCCATATGGCGAAAAATTCAAAGTAACTTGATAAATATGGGTAACAAGTACAAACGTGTGGCTGACAGGAGACGCATGAATGGTCCGGACCTAAATGTGGGTGATTCTGTGTGGCTGTCTACTAGGAACATTAAGTTGAAAGTTCCTTCATGGAAGTTGGGTCCAAGATTTATTGGCCCATATAAAATCACGGCCATTATTAATCCTGTAGCATTTCGTCTTGAACTTCCGCAGGCCCTGAAAATCCATAATGTGTTTCACAGATGTTTGTTGAAGAGGTATGTTGAACCTCTGGAGCCATCTCCCTTGCCACCCGCGCCTGTCTTGGTGGATGGTAATTTGGAATTTCAGATTGTCAAGATCATTGATTCTCGAGTTCTTCGTGGGACCCTTCAATATCTGGTTCATTGGAAGGGTTATGGTCCTGAGGAGAGGTCATGGGTACCGGCATCTGACGTGAATGCCAGTCGTTTGGTAAAAGCCTTTCACAGATGTCACCCTGATAAAGTTGGTCCTGGGTGCCCGGAGGTCACCCGTAAAAGGGGGGGTAATGTCACGAGTGGTCTTGCGTCTGGAATCAGACGTTCTGCGCGGCTTTCTAAGTGACAGGTTTGACAGGCTATTCCCTGTGGTTTGGGTGCTGTTCTCCACACCCCTTTCCCTCAGCTGTTGCCGCTTGGCAATTAGCTGTCTCCTACTTACCTCTTCCTCTCCCAGTATCCCTTGCGGTTTATATCTGCTACATCCCTGGTTGAGAGTGGTGTGGATCTCGGCTGAGATCCTGTTGCTGAGTTCTACTTAAAGTTAAGTGTTTTCCCTTCCTTTGGTTATTCCTGTTTGAGTCTCCTGTTCCTCCTTACGCTTGGAGGAACAGGTTACTCTCTTGTGTCATTAGACTGCAGGGTGTTCTAGGGTTTATTCAGATTAGGTTCCTGTGTATGAGCTTTCCTACCACCCGGGTTAGTTCATACTGGTAGCCAGCTAGGGCCTAGTCTTAGGGTCCCCTGCAGGAGGTGACCAGTTCCCTGGTTTTGTCTGTTCCCATCCCTCATACGCTCGGTGTGGCTTTTCCCCCCACACCTGAGCGTGACACTAATTGATGTTCTCTATGCCTCTTAAGCCTAGCCGCTTCTTGCAACAAAAGACCCCTCATATATGCCTTATGTGAGCACCATAGTGTGGACATAGGCACATCTTCAGTGTCATTAAATGCAAAAAACTCTCCCATAGCGGCAGTCAGTCTGTTAACTCTATCTTTACTATGCAACAGAAAGGGGTTCAACTTCCAATTTGGCTGGGGGGGACTAGGAAGACCATTCTCTAGGACAATGTGAACCGGCGCATGGTCGGACCATGTAATGCTCCCAATTCCGGACTCAGAAACATTAAACAAAAGATCCCTGGAGACTAAAAAATAATCTATACGTGACTGAGAAAGGTGCACTGAAGACATGAACGTGTAATCCCTTTCTCCTGCGTGTTGGTATCTCCAAATATCGTGAAACCTTGTCTCTTTAAAGGGGTTGTCTCATCTTGCCTAATGGGGGCATATCGCTAGGATATGCCCCCATTGTCTTATAGGTGCGGGTCCCACCGTTGGGACCCGCACCTATATCGAGAACGGGGCCCCGCAAGGTGGTGGCTGGAGGACTCCGGTCCGGCCACCACCAAGCCGGCTCCCCATAGAAATGAATGGGAGCGCACCGCGCTTGCGCGGCCACCGCTCCTATTCATTTCTATGGAGCCGACGGAAATAGCCGAGCCAGCGCTCGGCTATCTTCGCCGGCCACATTGAAAATGAATGGAGGCGGCTGCGCATGCGCAGTGCGCCCCCGTTCGCTTTCGGGGCCCCGTTCTCGATAGTTCCCGTTCTCCTAGCGATATGCCCCCATTAGGCAAGATGAGACAACCCCTTTAAGCAAGTGCCTAAGATCTGGCCTAGCTGTTTTAGTAGCCCTAGAGCAATCTAAATCACAGTGCACAGGGATATTAAAGTCACCACCAATAATTACAGCTCCAGCCGCCACCTTCTGCACCTTCCTGAAAAATCTGCGGAGAAAAGAAACCTGTTGGGAATTGGGAGCATACACGGCCGCGACGGTATACAACACATTATCGAGTAAACATTTAAGGATGACATATCTGCCAGCCTTATCAGTGAACACTTCCTGCTTTTGAAATGCTATAGAGGACTTAATACCTACTACCACACCTGCTTTCCCCTTTTTCAGAGAGGGAGAGAAAAACAAATTAGGAAACAATCTATGAGCACATCTATGAGAATCCCCTTCCACCAAATGCGTTTCTTGTGCCATAAATATGTCACAATGAGAGGATTGAACCTCCTTCCAGAGTAAAGACCTCTTGAAGGGAGAGTTCAATCCCTTGACATTTAAAGACAGTACCTTAATCCCCATTGAAACAGGAATAAAACAGTGCTAGGCCAAGAGTAACCCAGTCTGCTCCTCGGCCACATACATAGAAATGTGCAAAATGAAATATGCAAAACATAAAGGTGAGTGAAAAAGAAGAAGACAGAAAAGTAAGAATCAGAAAGAAAAGATAGCAAAAAACACACTGAAGAAAAAAACAGAAAAAAGGCAGAATACCAATCTGCGAGTCACACCTAAAGTGTGAACTTAGAAAATGGAATAACTTAAAGTCCCAAAAGAATGAGGAATACCCGCTCCTCATGGCTCGGGGTTTCCAGCATAAAAGTTCAGGCCTCTACATAGATCCAACATGGAACTTGAACAAGTCAAACCGTTTCCCATTCAGGGGCCACTTTATCCGGCCGAGGCGGATCCTCTTTCCCAGAGTCGGGCAAATTGGACATGAGGCCCCAGGAGTGAAGTAACAGCAGCGCTGCCTTAGGTGATTTGCAGGTATGAGCCGCTCCATTGTGATGAATGAGAAGCTTTACTGGGAATCCCCATCGGTAACGGATGTTGTTATCCCTCAGCACTTTGGTAGCCAATGCGAACTCCTTTCGCCTAGCAAGGGTGCCAGCAGACAAATCAGGATATATTGAGATCCCATTAAATATTTCTGTCGGGGTTGCATTCTCCCGAAGCTTACGAAGAAACGCATCTTTGACCTGATAAAAATGGATCCTGGCTAATACGTCCCGCGAGTGCTGGGGTCCAAACCAGACGGCTTGGGGATCCTATGTATGCGATCTATGGTAAGATCCAGGTCAGACGCTGATGGTATCGCTGCTTTAATGAGTTGCTTTAGTAAGTCCTCCAGGGAATCAGCAGAAACTGACTCAGGGATTCCTCTGAGGCGAACATTATTCCGCCTGTTTCTGTCTTCTATGTCTTGTAGTTTGGCAGCTAACGTGGCATGTTCTTCCTCCAGCGCCTCATGGGCGTCTATGAGGGAGTTATGAGACGCGGCAAACTCGGCCATCTTGTTTTCAACATGTGCCGTCCGGTCCCCCAACACCTGGATATCTCTTTGGATTTCTCTAACGATACCTTGCATGTCCTCACGCAGCGAGGTTCGGAAGGAGTCCAGAAGTTGCCGCATAGTGTGCTCCGAGAGGGGCTGAGCTGCGGCCGAGGTGCTCAGGTCATCGCCGATTTCCAAATGCGTCACTGGGGAGGAGTGTGCAGGCGACCGCGCAGAAGTCTGGCTGGCCGACAGGCCTCCGGGTGGTGGAGAGGCCTTGCTGAAAAATTCAGTCATTTTGACTGGAGCTGCGCGCTTTTTAGGTTTCCCCATCGTGTGCCTGGGTCAAGGAAGTTCAACAACTTGGTAGAAAGTGCTGGTATTAGCCGAGGTGAGCTGCTTTATGGATACCCCGAGCGGAGCAAGCGGATCAAGCAGCCGGCGCCATTGCGTGCAGGCCACGCCCCCCCCAAAATTCAATTGTAATCCATGTGAGGTAATTTTGTAATCCAAACAGGTAACGTGTAGATGAATCTAATAAAAAACGGACCTTACGATTTTGCATCCGACTCTGGACTGTAACTGGAAACAACATTTTATTGATTTCAACCTTATTTATTTATTTATTTATTGATTTCAACCTTATTTTATGTATACTGTATTTACTGTATAATGCATTGTTTTGATATTGTTTTGTATTTTTTTATTTATGTACAACACATGGTTTGATAAAACAGAAATAGTGGTGTCCAGTAGATCAAGGTCTGAGTGATCTCTGACATACACAACCCACATCTCTGTTGTATACACACCAAATGTCTATTATATTAACCAGCGCTGGTCAGTATTTTTATTAGGATTTTTATTCATTTTTTCATCTTTTCTATTTTTTGTATATGTTTCTTTCACAAATATTAAATTGAGAATTTTATATTAGAACATACAATCAATCTTTCTAGCATACCAGTTGAGGAGTGTGCACGCTATAACTTATCCTCTATACAATACTATTACACACAAGGGCTCCATAGGAAAGACTATGCAGCAGCCTCTTGTCCTGTCACTATGACAGGGGCTGCTGCAGACATGCTCCGGCTCCTCCAATCGCCACACGGGGAGCCAGAGCAACACCGGAAGTGCGCGCTCGGATGCCATGGTCAGGATTGACCATGGCATCCAATGGGTTAAATGTCTGCGATTGGCATTACTGCCGGTTGCAGACATCAGCCGCGGGTGTCTGCTGTAGTAATCAGCAGTCCACCCGCGGCCATGACGCCCGCTCTGCGCAGGAGCCATCTTTAACCACTTTGCGTCCGCCCATTGTATATAAACATCCAGGAAGTGGTTATGCATCTCTGAATGGACGTTATAAAATGTCCATTCAGAGATTGCAGCTGCACGCTAATCGTGCAGCTGCACAATGGGGGACCTGCTGTCAGTGACAGCAGGGTACCGCATAGAGAAGGCAGTGACCGTTCCCAGGAGTCCCTGCCTTCTAGATTGCTGTATACACAGCGCTCAACAAGCGCTGTGTATACAGATAAGGAAGCGCTATGTGCACTTCCTGTCCCGACCCAGTGGTAAAGTGATCGCCGGGAGAGTGCAGGAGCTGCTGGGTCTTTCATAGACCCGGATCAGCCCTGCACTGAGGCTGTACAGCAATGTGTTATGCTGTACAGCCTCTCTGGGGGTGTATTTTCCCTGTAACTGGGCTACTATCTCAGCCCCAGTTACAGAAGAAATCAATAGTGTAAAATAAAAAAAGTGAAGTTAAATGTCCCCCAGAGGTCTTGTATGACCTTATGGTGGACACAAAGTGAAAAAAAAATAAAGAGTATTATAAAAAAAAGTTTCACATATAAAAAAAATATTTTTTTTTTACCCAAATATGTCATTCAAAAAATGTTACAAATAAAAATAAATAAAATAGACATATTTGGTATCACCGCCTCCGCAACGACCGGCTCTATAAAAATATCACATGACTAACATGTAAACATTACGCCAAAAAAGATTTTTGATTAGCTTACCTCTCAAAAAACATATCAATCAAAAAATCGTATGTATTCCAAAATGGTAGCTATAAAACATCAAATATCCCATGATCTACCCCATCAAGTGAACTACGTAAAAAAAATGTAATAAAAATTATGCCAAAACAGCTTTTTTTAGTCACCTCACCTACCAAAAAACATAATATCAAACAATCAAAAAGTCATATGTATCCCAAAATGGTAGCAATAAAAACGTCACCTCATCCCGCAAAAAATGACTCCCCACACAAGATCATAGCCAGAAAAATGAAAAATATATAGCTCTAAAAAAATTGCAACAAAAAAAGTTTGTTTCTAAAAAGGCTCTTATTGTGTAAAACGTAAAAAAAAAAAAATATATATATAGACATATTTGGTATCGTTGCATCCATAACAACCGGATCTATAAAAATATCACATGACCCATTAAGTGAACGGTGTAAAAAAATAGAAATATGACACCAAGCTGCTTTTTTGTGACAACCTCCCAAAAATCAGATTGAAAAGTGATCAGAAAGCCAAATGTACCCCAAAATGGTGCCAATAAAAAGCACAGCTTGTCCCGCAAAAAATAAGCCCTCACACAGCTCAGTCCACAAAAAAATTAAAAAGTTATCGCTGTAAAAAACCATGACAGAAAATTCCATGTTAGAAAATGCAGATGCTGCTCCTTCCCTTCTGAGCCCTGGCATATCCCCAAATAACAGTTTACGACCACAATTGGGGTGTTACTGTATTCAGGAGAAAATGGGGAGAAAATTGTGGAGGGATATTATCTTGTTATCTTTTGTGAAAAAGAAAGTTTGGGCCTAGCGCACCATTTACTTGTTAAAAAAAATCTAATTTTTCATTTTCACAGCCAAGGGTTATAAATTGTATGAAACGCCTGTAGGGTCAAGTGCTTGCTCCACCCCTTAAAAATTCCCTGGGTGGTGTAGTTTATAAAATGTGGTCACTTTTTGGGGGTTTCCACTGTGGGGGTACCTCAGGGTCTCTTCAAATGCAACATTGTACCCAAAAACTATTCCAACAATATCTGCCCTCCAAAAACCATATGGTGCTCCTTGACTTCTGTGCCCTTCTGTGTCCCCATACAGCTGTATACGACCACATGTGGGGTGTTTCTGCAAACTGCAGAATCGGGGAAGTAAATATTACGTTTTGATGTTAACCCTTGATGTGTTACAGGAAAAAATTGATTAAAATGGAAAATGTGCAAAAAAAGGGAAAATTTAGAAATTTCACATCTATTTTGCTCTAATTTCTGTGGAATACTTAAAGGGTTAACAACATTTCTAAGACCAGTTTTGAATAGTTTGAGGGGTGTAGTTTCTAAAATGGGGTCATTTATGGGTGGTTTCTATTATGTAAGCCTCACAAAGTGAATTCAGAACTGAACTGGTCCTTAAAAAAGTTGATTTTGCAAATTTTCAAAAATTGCTTCTAAAATTCGAAACCTTCTAACGTCCTAAAAAAATAAAATGACACTACCTAAATGATGCCAACATAAAGTAGACATATGGGGAATGTCAATTAATGAGTATTTTATGGGGTATCACTATCTGTCTTAAACACAGAGAGATTCAAATTTAGAAAACAGTGAATTTTTGGATTTTTTTAATAAATAAAGGTAAAAATTATGGAATCAAATTTACCATTAAAGTGAAGTACAATGTGTCACGAGAAAGCAGTCTCTGAATGGCTTGGATAAGTAAAAGCGTTTTAAAGTTATTACCACATAAAGTGACATGTCAGACTTGCAAAATTAGGCCTGGTCAGGAAGATGGTAAGTGGCCCGGACTGGAAGTGGTTAAACTATTACGGCGCTGGGCGCAAAGGGGTTAAAAGAATTTAATTTATTTAGTTTTGAGAAGAGATGTCTAATGGGAGACATGATTAACCTATACCAATATATAAATGGGCCATACAAAAATATGGTGAAAAACAGTTCCATGTAAAATGCCCTCAGAAGACAAAGGGGCACTGCCTCTGACTGGAGAAGAAAAAGTTCAGTCCCCAGAAGGGTCAAAGCTTCTTTACTGTAAGAACTGTCAATCTGTGGAATAGATTACCTCCGGAAGTGGTCACAGCAGGAACTGTGGATAGTTTTTGAAAGGGTTTAGATGAATTCTTAAAGGGAACCTGTCATCAACTTTATGCTGCCCATACTCACGGCAGAATAAAGTAGAGACAGGTGAGTTGATTACAGAGGTCTGTCATTTATAAGCTAAAAGTAAGTGGTTGCTGAGAACCAACATCGCAATCATTGCAGACTGAGCCTGGAAAAGAGTCCCGGCCACCTGAGAAGAGTCATGGTTATTCATGAATTCCTGCTCTCCCTGCCCTCCTGCTGATGACTGACAGTCTTCTACCTAGTTTTCTCCCTTTCTCTTTAGGAGAGAACTGCCAATCATCAGCAGATGGACTGGGAGAGCGGGAGCTTATAAATAACCATGACTCTTCTCAGGTAGATTTGACTCTTTTCAAGGCCTGGGCTGCAATGATTAAGATGCTGGTTCCTGGCAAAAACTTACTTTTAGCTCATGAGTGACACACCACTGAAATCAGCATTTCTGTCACTAACTTATGCTGCCCTCAGTGAGGTCAACATAAAGTTTATAACAGGTTTCCTTTAAAAGTAAATGACATTAATGCTTATGAAAATATGTAGAAATGTGAGTCTCACTTCCTCTTGGGATTCACATCCACACCTATCCTTGGTTGAACTTGATGGACTTATGTATTTTTTCAACCGTATTAACTATGTTACTATGGTGAGATAGCCAGGAGTTATTATTAATTAATATTCAGAAGTGATAATAATCATCCTTTTACACCAAGTATCAAAGCTTGTAAATGCTTTTTATAGCCAGCCAAGAGTCTTTCAATTCTTGTTTAAGGGATTTTCATTCCTTTCATTTTTGCGAAAGTCTTCAAGTTCTGTGAGATTCCTGGGCCATCTTGCATGCACTGCTCTTTTGAGGTCTATTGCCAGATTTTCAGTGATACTCAGATCAGGGGACTGGGAAGGCCATGGTAAAACTTTAACTTGCACCTTATTGAGGTAGTCTACACATTCATTTCTGGGGGGGGGGGGGGGACTGTGGGCTCAAAATGCTAACTACACACTATGAAAAAGTCCTTGAGGAGAAAATTTCCAAAATGGGGTCAGTGCTTGGGGTTTTCTATTATCTGGGAACCTCAGGAATTTTCCATGCGTCATGGCATAGAGCCATATATTACTTCTTGCCTTCTCAGCCCTGCTGTTCACCCATACAGCAGGATATGAGCACAAGTGGGGTGTTGCCATATTCAGGAGAACATGGGTAACAAATAGTAGGGTCATTTTCTCCTGTTACCCCTTGTCAAGGGGACTGAAAAATCTGGCCATAAACTGATATTTTCTTTTAAATGTGTAATTTTTCAATTTCACAGCCATGTGCTTCTAAATTTAGAGGGACTCTATTTTTATTTCACATCAGAGCCTCAGCAATTGTCTGGCAATACTGTTTAAATAACCAAATTAGGCCTCAAATGCACATAGTGCTCTTACTCCTGAGCTGTTATATTTTAAACAACAGTTTAGGGCCACATGTAGGGTGTTTCTACAATTAGGAAAGTGCAATAAATAGAGAGACCATTCTTATTAGCTTATTCTACTAGTCAATACGATTACAGTGATACCAATTTTATATAGTTTTTTTTATGTTTTAGCACTTTTACATAAAGCATTTTTGAAAGAAAAAAAAGTTTTCTGAAAGCTATTTTCACACATTCTTGTGTGAGGGCTCATTTTTTTGAGTATGAAAGTGTCACATCAATCTACCGCTATTCAGCACCTACAATGCCATGTGGAAGACCTAAATAATAGGGGAATGAGACATTACATCAGGGTGAGGAGGAGAATATGCAGGAAAAGCTGCAAGATCTTTTTAAATTTGAGCCTAGGGAGACCACGGGACACTAATTACAATGGGTAACAGCAGGTGGTACACCCAGAGATATGATTTGTTATGCTAATGATTTCCACTTTAAAGATGAAATAATGGCTAAATGGCCCTTTACACGGGTGTAAAGATGCCACCAATTGCACGGAGAACGCACGTTCACTCATTAGCAATTATCTGGTGGAGTCTGTATGGGGACAATGAGTCTTTATGAAGACAAGCAATGGCATTGGCGATCGCTCCTCCCTATACTGTGCAGGAGATCACTGCATGTAAAAGCAGTCTCCTTCACAGACGAGGAACCAAAAAAGACATGCCCATGCAAAAGATATAAAAAAAATATTACATTTGCTTACATCAAGACAAAAAATATCTAATAAAAGCAGTAGCTGATTGACATTTGGAGGTACTTCAATCCTATGGAGCGGGAATTCACCCACTTATCACACTCTCAACAGGCATGGTCAAGAATTGATTACCTTTTTGGATTCAATAACTTGATTCCAAGAGTACAGTATTTCTGACCATGAGCCGGTAATCATAGAGCTACAGGAAGTCAACCCCAAGGGTCAAGACTACATATGGCGCTGAAATGAGTACCTGGCCACCGATGAGGACTTTATTAACAGACTTTTAGGGTGGTGGTGGGAATATGCAGAAACAAATGGGCAGCATAGGGAGAACCCAACTCCCGCACCAAGCGCAGGAGAGAGAGAGGGGAAAGGAAATGGGATTAGGCCTGAAAACTAGTGAAGGCAGATGGAAACCTCCTAGGGAAACCCTGACTCCAGTCCTGGCTAACTACCAGTATGAACAGGCCTAGAAGGTAGGCGAGTTCATAAGCAGGATACCTGGGACCCTAACTGTCCCTGATAGACCCTGAAGCCAGTGACTGGAATGAGTCAAACTGTTACTCCACCAACATGGATGAACAGTAGTCTCCCCTCAGGCCCAAACACCAAAACACAGGGAAAGAAAACACAAATAAACGAAAGGGAAAGAGGACACTCAACATTCCGGAAGCAAATGGCAGCAATGGGATCTCCACAGAGAGTCACCACACCAGCAGGCCACAGATACCACAGAAAGTATAAACCGCAAGGGATGGTGGGAGAAACCACTAAATAGGAAAGGCTTAATAGAAAAGACACCTACACCTAAAGGGGGAGGGTTTGGTGAAAGCCAGCAACCACAAAACAAACAAAGGAGTCAACCTGTCAGATTAACCCACATGTTGCAAATCTCACTGACCTCCTGCAACCTGTTGCAGAACTGTCAGTATGTTCTTGCACATGTGTGACACCAACTTTGTTTTGGGATGCAGCAAAGACGGTACTGAGGGGTAGAATTATTTCTTTTACTTCAGTCCAGAAGAAAGGCGAGAACCAAATTCCAAGAGGCCACAAATTCCCTTAGAAATCTGTATACTATCTTTCTGAGGGATCCCACATACCACAACAAGCTTAAATGGGTGACAGCCAAGCACAACTTTGATCACTATTCAGAAAAATTCTAAAGGATATATGCTGATCACACCTCTGCGACTTTCTTTAAATACGGGAACAAAGCTGGGAAACTTTTACCAAGACTGGCAAAAGGGGGGATACCTAGATAACCGATACCGAGACTTAAAGTAAATGAAGGTAGGATAACAGAAGACCCCAAAGAGACGATACAGATATTTAAAAATTATTAAGAAACGTTATATATCCAAGACCCATATGATATGCAGGTGGGAAAGACCTTTTTGAATGGAATAACTCTACCACGAGTATCAGAAGATGACCTAACCGCTCTGAATGCCCAAATTACCTAAGAAATTCAGTATGTTATCAAATTCTTAAACAATGGGAAGACACCAGGCCTGGATGGATTTCCGGCTGAATTTTACAAAGGACTTAGTAAAGAAATAATCCCCACCTTGATGTCATTGTTTATTTAAGTCCTACAGGGTCAAGATATTATGCAGTCAGGAAAGATAGTGCATATTAAACTATTACCCAAATCTGACAAGGACCTATCACATCCTGGTTCTTATAGGCCAATTTCCCTGATCAATCAGGATTTGGGGGTCAGTACGAATCCAGCGGTACCTAACATGTTTAGTTTTTCTTGTGTTTTGATAGTGATAAAAAAATGATAAAGTTGGTTGTTTTGTTGTTTTTTTTTTGGTCGTCATATCTTGACCCCGATAACTTTTTGGCATTTATGTGTACGGAGCTGTATGGGGGCTCATTTTTTGCGGGGCGATCTGAAGTTTTTATTGATACCATTCTGGGGTGTGTCTGACTTTTTGATCGCTTTTTATTTAATTTTTTTTTAGAAAAAAAAAGTGACAAAAAACGTCAAATCGCCATTTGGACGCTTTTTTCCGCCACACAATTTGCCGTATTGGAATTTTTTTTTTTGTTTAAAAGTACGGGCATTTTCGGTCACGGTGATACCCATGATGTCTATATTTATTGTTATTTAGGTATTTATTTTTTAATTATACGGAAAGGGGGTGATTTAAACTTTTATATTTTTTTATTTTTTATATATTTTTTAACATTTTTTTTAAAATTTTTTTAATTATTTGAAAGCTCAAATATAATCTAATATATTGTACTTTTAATTTTTTCACTATGAGCAATCTCTGATTTTTAATCTTGAATTAAAACTCATGATTGCTCATTTCTTATCCTGGCCTGCCATCTAGTGGCCAGAATAAGAATTGCACTTTGAAATCTGTAATCCTCACCAGCGAGGATTACAGCTTTCATAACGTGTACAGACGGCCCGATTGGCCAATCGGGTCGTCTGTACATCACCCGGAAGCAAACTGCTTCCGGGTACAGACGCCACCGGAAGCCATCAGAGGGGCCCAGAAGAAAAGAGAGGCCCATAGGAAGACGCCGCCGATGGCGGTAAGTAGCCACAAGTCTCTGCTGTTAGAAACAGCAGAGACTTGCTGGCCATGACGCCCGCCGCACCCGCGAGCGGGCGTCATGTCCCCGCACCGCCCTTTTTTTTGGTTTATTTCATTTTGTGGATCCCTAGTTAAGAAGAATCTAGGTAAGATTTTTGAGGATAACCGTTTAGGATGAATCTAGGTTATATATTTATGCGGTTTCCCGTTTAGGATGCATAAATAATAATGTGTGTCCCCTAATGAGGATAGATAACAGCCGAATATCTTTAAAACTGTGTGTTCCGTAGGATAAGTGTCGCTTGGATATTTTTAAGACTGAGTCCCAAAGGGTTGATAACGGCTGCATATCTTTAAGACTGTGTCCCTATTAGGAAGAATATTAATAAAATATTAATAAAAAAAACATTGATAATTCTAGTGTCATAGGATGCAGTGGTGAACTGTTAATGGCTGCTCAGCAAATAGTAGAAGAGATATCTGGTGGCATCTCGGATATACAATTGTGTAAAAGTGTTTTCCAGGTCATTCGGAAGTACGTAATATTGTGTAGGTTTACCCTCTAGTGGTGGTAAGATTGAACTGCATAAGAAGGAAAGTGCATTAGATTAGGAACCCATATAGTTATAGCATAGCTTAGAGCTGAGAAATAGGTCAGCCTGGCTACAGGCTATGGGAGCACCAGTCAGCCCCCAATTAAGAGCTGAGTACAGTCATCCTTTTTAGGGAGCGGAGAGAGAGAGCTGAATATTGTCAGCCTCTGCAGTGAGGGTGCATCACCCAACTTAGAGCTCAATATTGTCAGCCTGGTTGAAGGTGTGGTTGTGTCAGACCCAATTAAGAGCTGAGTAAAGTCAGCCTTTTTAGGGGAGCTGAGAGGAAAAAATTGGGTAATTCTAATGTCATAAGATGTAATGACCAGCTTTTGTCAGCTATGCAGATAGTGGAGGAAAAAGAGGGTAAAATCTAGCAGTTAGAAAGTTGAAATCATTCATGCAAGTGGTAGATATGCCAGAACTGTTAGAAATAAATGAAGGATTGTGGAAAGTGTATTGAAGGAAAAGAGAAGTTGGTTGGAAGGGTAATAATAGGCTGGTGCAAGTTGAGATATGGTTGATATTGTTTATGGAATGTCCCACCAGTTAAAAATGTACCCGCAGTGATTGCCCCTATGATGCTAATTGGAAGTGTCCTTGGTCCCCTAGTGAAATGCTTGTCATGATTAGTAGAATTCCCAATCAGGAGGACTTAACTATGCTGTTTTGTAGGGAGTTAGCTAAAATACGGAAAGCATTCTCATTATGTTGGTGAGATTTGGAAGGTTTAGTTCAAGGTGGTGATTCTCTCTCAAGTTATAGTTACAACAGTGGGATCTTGTGAAGAGGACAATACTACATTGTTGTAGGGTAAGCAATGGCTACAGAAGCTCACTTAGTCTGAGAGGAAGCATCTAGGTAATTAGTCTGTCACATTGTCTGATATGCATCAGGACAGAGCAGAGAATGTGGAGAAAGTTTTTACTAGGCTCAAGCAAAGATGGGTAGTTTTGGGTTTTGAATAGACCTCAGACATGCATGAGAGGATCCTAACTGCTGCCTTTGTGGATGGTCTTGAGAGGATCATTTGGGAAAGCTGGGTATTGGCTAGGCCTGAATGAAGATCATTATGCCCCTTCATTTTGTTGCAAGTTCCAAAAAGGGTACAGTAGTTGAATTGAACAAAAGGCTTAAGGCGGGTGTGGCTGCTCATCATTCTCTCCCCACAATAAGGGGGAAGGAAGACTGTATGTACCTGCCCATTTCCTCGCCCATGGGAGGAGGCTACAACTGTTCAGCCCCTCAAGTGCAACGCCCATAGGGAATAGGCTATCCTGAGTCAAATGCTGTGTCCTATTATCCATACAATCCTTAGGGACTGCCCGCATTGCCTCACAGTAAATATGTTTCATAATCTCTCATGGCTAAGAGTAGTATCATACGTGTAGGAGTAGATGGTGATGTAGTTCCTACTCCTCTCACAAAGCCTATGTCATCAACTGTCCATTGCCTTAAAGCTGCACAACTTTGAATCTGACTACTCTGCTGCCTCTGAAGGGGGGGGGAGTAGTAGTGTGAGTCACCTGTTTCCTGATTTTAAAAATTCACGACTGTCTCCAATTAATAATCAAATTTTAAGTTTCTTGTAGATTGTTTCAGATGGATCATCTCAGACAGGATATGCTGTTCCTACCCAAATGTTGTCAAGTCAGAACCGCTCCCTCCAGCAATGTCGGTGCAGGAGGAAGAGCTGAAGGCGCTCGCTGAGGTTTGTAAGATGGCTGAGGGTAAGACTGCTAACATTCAGGTATGCCTTCAGTATCACTCATTATTATGGTTTAATCTGGTGAAGCAGAGATTTTGTTTGATCCATGGGTAAGCCCATTAATAATGAATGCTGAGTGTATGAAAGATGTTTAATGTCCTAATGCTACCGGAGGAGGTAAAGGCTAAATTATTACCTGAAGCCTATGTTACGTGGAAGTCTGTGTGATATAGGATGGCTTTAGAACATGGGCAAATCAAGAAAGAGAAGGTGTGAATGGGTTTTGTGGTGGATGGCTCCTAGGTTCAACAATGCTGCCACTAGGTGAATGCTGTAATGATGCTGGGAGAACTAAGGGAATTCCAGGAAGGCATATGCTCAGGTTATGTTACTCATTTCAGACTGCGGATTGGCTCAGTTAACAAAGGTGGAACAGTGTGAATATGTCCTTGTCTGTATTCTTCTCTTTCCAGGATAGTCGGAGACCTGGCCTGTAGAAAAGGCTACATCTAAAAATACTGACTGAGGTGAGAGTATCTACTCCTGGGGCTCTTCTCCATCCACCTAACTGGAAGATAGGCCTAAGTCCTTATGAAGTACTCTTTGAGAATGCCCCTAGGTTAGATCTCTATTTCCCCAATAGCTCCAGATGTAGCATAGTAGTTTTTCAAAGTATGTTATCTGTCTCACATACAGACTGTCTAACGTGTATGTCCAAGTTTTAGTTTGTTTTCCAGATCCAGACTGCATAAGAGACAACTCATTCTTTACAACCAGGAGACTAGGTAGTGGTGAAACGAGACACGTATGGAACGTCCTAGAGCCACAGTTTGAGGATCTACATCAAGTCCTAATAACTACCGCCACGGCTGTCAAATTAGAAGGAAAACCTAATTGGATCCACACGTCAAATTGCAATCAAGTGCCAGGACTACAAGGGCCATAATGCTTTTACATGTCTTATTGTTTGGTTTGTATTGTACAGGAGGGAAAACAGATCAAATTCCAATTGTAATATTTTATCATGATGAGTCAGGAACTGCCAAGTTTGACTTTTGCAGTGTAGTGGACTGTAAGGGCTCTTTCACACGAGCGGATTCAGTCTGAGAAATCCACAGCATGTAGGAGAGCCAAGCCCCATTCTGGACAGCAGAGGCACGGAGCATTAACATGATTGCTAATGCCCCATGCCTCTCTGTAATCTTTTTCTACAAAATCACAGTGACAACTTTATCTCACTGTGATTTTGTAGTAAAAAGATCACAGAGAGGCACGGAGCATTATCAATCATGTTAATGCTCCGTGCCTCTTCTGTCCAGAACGGGGCTTGGCTCTCCTACATGCTGCGGATTTCTCGGACTGAATCTGCTCATGTTAAAGAGCCCTAAGACAGATGACAGATAGAACACTTGGCTTTGGTCAGATAAGTACATCTGTGTGACATGAACTGGCTCAGTCTATGGTAATTATGCTGTGGTACAATATAATGTCGGCTTAGCATGCATGTGGAGCCTGCATCCACTGTAGCTAATGGAGGCCGCTATGGCACTTAGTGACTATGGCGTTTAGTGTTAGGTTCCCGTCTTAAAGAGATCGCCTTGGTGTAGGGCAGACGGGCACAGATAATTTTTGTACAAAATTATTTGCCAAGAATCTCACATTTATAATGTAGCGCTAGTATCGTGTGGATAGTGAGTATGGCAGTATTATATGTACTCATTTTATTGTCTGTGTTCGCAGAGTGCTGTTGCATTTTTTATGTTTTACCTTTCTATTTGCAGCCACAGTGACATGCACCTGCATACTTGGATGTGCTGACTGACCCCCAGTTTTTCTTGCAGTTTAGGTGGAGGCGTGGCTGACTCCACCACCATTTCGGTCGTGCACTCCTAACTAACCTGTTTGCTCTACAGGCTGATTTTAATTAGTGCTAGCATAAAGCTGTGTCCTGCTTTCCCTATATGCATTGGAGGCCAATTGGCACCAGGAGAGGTGGAATACAGAGTGGGCTCAGCATTGTGTGGAACCTGCATTCCCTGAGCGTAATAGAGGTCAGTTTGGCACCAAGGAGGTATCATATTGTGTGGGCTCGGCATGCATGTGGAGCCTGCATTCCCTGAAAGCAGTGGAGGCCATTTTGGTGCCATACGAGGTACAATATAATGTTGGCTTAGCATGCATGTGGAGCCTGCATCCTCTGTAGCTAATGGAGGCTGCTATGGCACTTAGTGACTATGGCGTTTAGTGTTAGGTTCCCGTCTTAAAGAGATCGCCTTGATGTAGGGCAGACGGGCACAGATAATTTTTGTACAAAATTATTTGCCAAGAATCTCACATTTACAATGTAGCGCTAGTATCGTGTGGATAGTGAGTATGGCAGTATTATATGTACTCATTTTATTGTCTGTGTTCGCAGAGTGCGGTTGCATTTTTACCTTTCTATTTGCAGCCACAGTGACGTGCACCTGCATACTTGGATGTGCTGACTGACCCCCAGTTTTTCTTGCAATTATGCTGTGTTTAGAGATGATCATACCAACAGTGGACATTTGAGATAAGCAGGATAGAACACAAGTCCTAAGTATTGGGAAGATAAACCAGTGGAGGCTACCTCTAGAGTCAGCAAGTAAGAGAATTTATTACAAAGGATGACGGTCCTGAAGGGAATACCATCAAATGATTGAAAACATAATGAGTGTAATCCTCTGTCCCTGTCTATTAGAAATCCTATCCAATAGGATTTTGGAAATATATGTTTTAAGAGCATGAATAAGTGGCAAAGACCCCCTAGGCAAATTTAGAATATTGGTAAGGGAAAAACTTCAAAGTTCAATTGCATCTGTGGCTCCTACATCCTTACCTATAATTGGCATTAAATATTTGGCCAATTTAGATATATGAAGACAAACTGGCCTCAGAGACAGGAAGGACTATTGGTGTTTTCCCTCCAGGATATACAGTACAGACCAAAAGTTTGGACACACCTTCTCATTCAAAGAGTCATGAAAATATAGAAAACTATGAAAATTGTAGATTCACACTGAAGGCATCAAAACTATGAATGTAGAATTATATACTTAACAAAAAAGTGTGAAACAACTGAAAATATGTCTTATATTCTAGGTTCTTCAAAGTAGCCACCTTTTGCTTTGATTACTGCTTTGCACACTCTTGGCATTCTCTTGATGAGCTTCAAGAGGTAGTCACCTGAAATGGTATTCCAACAGTCTTGAAGGAGTTCCCAGAGATGCTTAGCACTTGTTGGCCCTTTTGCCTTCATTCTGCGGTCCAGCTCACCCCAAACCATCTCGATTGGGTTCAGGTCTGGTGACTGTGGAGGCCAGGTCATCTGGCGTAGCACCCCATCACTCTCCTTCTTGGTCAAATAGCCCTTACACAGCCTGGAGGTGTGTTTGGGGTCATTGTCCCGTTGATAGATAAATGATGGTCCAACTAAACATAAACCACATGGAATAGCATGCCGCTGCAAGATGCTGTGGTAGCCATGCTGGTTCAGTATGCCTTCAATTTTGAATAAATCCCCAACAGTGTCACCAGCAAAGCACCCCCACACCATCACACCTCCTCCTCCATGTTTCACGGTGGGAACCAGGCATGTAGAGTCCATCCGTTCACCTTTTCTGCGTCGCACAAAGACACGGAGGTTGGAACCAAAGATCTCAAATTTGGACTCATCAGACCAAAGCACAGATTTCCACTGGTCTAATGTCCATTGCTTGTGTTCTTTAGCCCAAACAAGTCTCTTCTGCTTGTTGCCTGTCCTTAGCAGTGGTTTCCTAGCAGCTATTTTACCATGAAGGCCTGCTGCACACAGTCTCCTCTTAACAGTTGTTGTAGAGATGTGTCTGCTGCTAGAACTCTGTGTGGCATTGACCTGGTCTCTAATCTGAGCTGCTGTTAACCTGCGATTTCTGAGGCTGGTGACTCGGATGAACTTATCCTCAGCAGCAGAGGTGACTCTTGGTCTTCCTTTCCTGGGGCGGTCCTCATGTGAGCCAGTTTCTTTGTAGCGCTTGATGGTTTTTGCGACTGCACTTGGGGACACTTTCAAAGTTTTCCCAATTTTTCGGACTGACTGACCTTCATTTCTTAAAGTAATGATGGCCACTCGTTTTTCTTTACTTAGCTGCTTTTTTCTTGCCATAATACAAATTCTAACAGTCTATTCAGTAGGACTATCAGCTGTGTATCCACCTGACTTCTGCCCAACACAACTTATGGTCCCAACCCCATTTATAAGGCAAGAAATCCCACTTATTAAACCTGACAGGGCACACCTGTGAAGTGAAAACCATTTCAGGTGACTACCTCTTGAAGCTCATCAAGAGAATGCCAAGAGTGTGCAAAGCAGTAATCAAAGCAAAAGGTGGCTACTTTGAAGAACCTAGAATATAAGACATATTTTCAGTTGTTTCACACTTTTTTTTAAGTATATAATTCCACATGTGTTAATTCATAGTTTTGATGCCTTCAGTGTGAATTTACAATTTTCATAGTCATGAAAATACAGAAAACTCTTTGAATGAGAAGGCGTGTCAAAACTTTTGGTCTGTACTGTAGTTCTTACATAATCTATCTAAATGAGACAGATAGTGACTCTGATAGATGGTTCATTAGCCAAAATTAGCAACATGCAGATATCTGTTGGTTGTGTGGAGATTTGAAACTCCAACCCAGGATGCAAATAAAATGGATTGGCCAATGTACCCAGATCTAGTACTGATGTCATTTGTTCTGTTTTCCTTGAGTGGGATCAAGTCAGTAAGCAAACCAATGTCCGGTCATGACTAAAAAGGTCACTTCCTACATCCTTTGACTCTCACGTATACATTGTTGCCATAGGATTCCCTAGAAGAGTTTCTGCTGAACTTAAAACTAGAAATCAGATAGCTGTAGGATTTGAGTCAATAATTCCCATCATTAGTATTAATAAAATGTAGATTGGATTAACATCTCTATTATCATCAACAGAGATTTGTGAATCCCACCGGTGACGCTGCCAAGGAAATAGAAGAACAACTGAGCTTTTCTTCGGTGATGACTATGCAGAACCGACTGGTCCTCGACAGCAGAAAAAGGAGGGGTCTACAAGATCTTTGGAAGTTCCTGCTGTACCTACATTCCGAATAACACCCGATGGCTGTATCATCAAGGCTATGAAGGGACTGATGACTTTATCAAATGAACTGGCTGAAAATTAAAATTGTTGTTTTTAAAATGTTTATTATATCTATGCCCACACCATGCATATGTGCTGTGACTCAATGATAAGGATTATTACAACTGCATGAAGAATGCAATTCCATCCTAAAGGGAAACCCGAAAGGGAGTTGGGGGGACCTGGTGAAGCAATAAGGAAAGTCCAGCTCTTCGTCGTTTAGGGCGTTGGGAGAGTACCTCACTTTGCCTGGTCACCTTGAGCCTATTTCTCGCAAAAAAGGGGATTTATGAGAGATAGGTTTTGTGTAAAGCCTGTACTACTCATCTTTGACCACTAGATGGCATCTAATTAGCTATGTGAGTCACATGAACACTGTTTTAAAACCAATGTGGGGGGGAGGGTGAATGCTAGTTTACAACTTTCAAATGTGCCAATGAACTCAGTGTTGAAGTTGGTGAACTACTCCCCTTTTGTCAAATAGCCAATTACCCTTTCTTAAGGTACACCCTTTTTGTCTATGTCATACATACTATTTAAGTGAATGTCTCTTTAATAAACTCTCTCTAGCTCGGGGGATGTGAAATATTTTCCATGAAACCAACTTGTGTGTCTGGTCTCATTGTGAAAGCTGTATGAGTGCTCATACTTATACTTCTAAAGTCTTGTTCACATATGAGTTATTTGATCAGTTATTTCCATCAGTTATTGTGAGCCAAAACCAGGTGCGGGTCAAAAACACAGAACATGTGCAGATCTTTTCATTATACTTTATCTGTGTGTAGCCTGCACTCCTGGTTTTGGCTCACAATAACTGATGGAAATAACTGATCAAATAACTGATATGTGAACAAGACCTTATTGATTTGGCACCACACAAAGAAAGCGAAATCGTGAGAGTTGCGATAACAGTTTATATATAGAAAAAGGGTCAAGAGGCTATACTATTTAAATTAAGGAGTACCAGGAGGATGATACTACTCAATGGTGCTACTTTGTCCTTTAAGAGGTTGTATTTTTTATTTTCTAATATTTTTGTACAGTTAAATGTTTATAAAAGTTATGTCTACTTCATGTACATTGTAACTCCTGATCCGAATAAAAGTTTATTTAAAAAAAAAAAAAAAAAAAGCAGTAAATAGGGGATAACAATCTCAAACATAGGTGAACCTATGCTATATGGAACCACAGGCCCCCAAACCTTACTGCCTCTGAAAAGAGTGTTATACATGCACAGGTCAGACCAATTGTAAATATAAATCTAAGTATAATATCACCGAACTGATATCCAATAACCTTGCTCATATGAGAGATATCATTTAAACCAATTGGCTGGGTCTTGAGTGTTCAATATAACATTTATTATTCTCTAAATAAACAGCTCATGTCATAAAAATAACCATTTATGTCAAAAAGACATAAAATATAAAAATATGGTAATGATTGCGAGTTTTTTTTTGCAGATTTTTTGTAAAATCTCGGTCCCACTTACAATCCCAATCGCGGAGCTCACGCAAAATTTGGAATGGAGTTTAATTTACATGTTGTGGTATATCGGATAAGTTCCTCTCCTATATCATATAAATATATATGCCATGTTCGCGATATTGTTTCAAGTTGTTAACACATGCTGTTGTTATATATTGTTGCTGCTGATATGAAACATGCTTCTTTATAAGTTTAGGCAGAGTGTAAAGTGTATCGCTCTCGCGCTTCTTACGAGTACCCCCGTGTGTCCGGCTTACTGCGTAGCCTACAACCACAGCTGCATATGTTGCCACAGGTGGTCTATTCTGGGTATGTTGTCTGGTTTCCCTCTGTCACTTCGGGATGGCTGGGGTCTGTAGTTCGGGATGGCTGGGGTCTATAGTTCGTGCCGGCACTTTTGTTGGCGCATGCCCCCTAAGATCCTCGAGACGCCAATCTGTGCCACTTCTACAACTTCACAAAGTGTATAGTCCTCTTCAAAAGGTAATCCGCTATTTAGTTTTTCTGCGTTTAGTTTACCAGACGCGTTTCGAAACCACAATGGTTTCTTCCTCAGTGGTAAATATATTGTATAAACTGAGGGACAAATCGTTCATTTATATAGAGCTAATATCATGTCTAAGATCTGGACCGGATTATAAATTACCACTCACTTTTTTCTCTTATACCATATTATACCCATTCTTATATATTAGTGTTTACATATATTCCACTATTAAAGTCATATTATGCTATGAGTGTGTACTACAGCAGAAATACATAAAAATGATAAATAAGTAATAACAATAAAAAAAAATATATACAAATTATGTACAAAAAACAAAACACAAATATAGACAACCATGGCATGTGAAGTAGAGGGCCGGTGGGAGAATGCAGGCCATGTCGATGTGCTGGGAAACAGCCTGGCATCGACATGCCTGGTGCTCTGGCGATGGTACTGTATATAGATATTATTTTAGTATGGGATAAAATCACACCAAGAACTAATCAAATTTATAGATGAACTAAATAATAATCAATTAAACTTGAAATTTACACCAAATATCAGTGAGTTCAATTCCTTGATCTCAATATAGAAATTAGGGAGGCAACATTCTTATGCAGCACATATCAAAAATCTGTAGCGAAAAATAGTTTTATTTTAAATACTAGTTGCCATCTACTTCGATGGTTGCTAAATGTACCACTAAGTCAGTTTCGTCGTCTTAAACGTAATTGTACGTGAGAGGAACAAGTCGAGATTGAAGTAGAATCTATGAAGACTCAATTCCTTGAAAAACAATATCCACCAACTCTATTAGAGGATTCATTAAATAAGGTGAGGGGACTAGACAGACAATCTTTATTTCAAGAGGTAGAAAAAACAGAATAGTGAAGAAGAGACATCCAAATTGATATTACCTTTTAATGTTGAATATAAAAGAATTTCAATGATAATCAATAAATACTGGCATCTATTACAGGAAGATAAACTGCTAGGGACAACTCTCCCCAAAAAGCCACCTATTATAAACAAAAGAGCCCCAAACTTAGGCCTACAGGTAGCCCCCACCATAAGAAAACTAAAAGAAAAAAACCATAACGACACCATGGACCATGTTAAATGGGTTCTATAAATGTGGAGTATTCAGTAATTGTAAAATAAATACGTTCGATAGAAAGACAACTAAAGTGACATCTAAAGTAAACACATTTGAATGGGAAATGAAATATTATTCTGCAATAGCGAGGCGGTCATTGATGTATTGGAGTGCCCAAGTACCAAACAATATACAGGCCGCACAGGAAGGATGCTGAAAACTAGGATATCCAAACATATTTGCTATATAAAAAAAGGATATGATAAGCATACATTATCACATCATTTCAAACTACATCATGCTAGTGATTAGAGATGAGCGAACGTGCTCGAAACGAGCACTGTTGCGCTCGGCTCCCCTGCGCTCGCATGGGTGCAGGCATCCGCTTCCGTTGGGTGAGGAGGACAGAAGCGGATGCCTGCACCCATGCGAGCGCAGGGGAACCGAGCGCTACAGTGCTCATTACGAGCACGTTCGCTCATCTCTACTAGTGATCCAACAGGTTTGACGTATGCGGCAATCCAATCTGTGAAAAGAGACTGGAGGGGAGGAGACTTCACATCTAAGATGTCAAGATATAAGTCCAGAATGATCTAAGAGTTTGGATCCTTGGTACCTTCGGGACTAAATTCAGAATTAGAAATCTTTGGTTTTCTATAATCGGACCAGTGGTAGACTTGCACAACATGTCAAAGCCAGGCTGTTTCCTAGCGCATGGACATGGCCTGCATTCTCCCACAGGCCCTCAATGTCACATGCCATGGGTGTTTATATTTATGTTTTGTTTTTTTTTGTACGTAATTGGTATATTTTTTTTATTTTTATTGTTATTACTTATTTATCATTTTTATGTATTTCTGCTGTAGTACACACTCTCATAGCATAATATGACTATAATAGTGGAATATATGTAAACACTGATATATGATGAGAATGGGTATAATATGGTATAAGAGAAAAAAAGTGAGTGGTGATTTATAATCCGGTACAGATCTTAGATGTGATATTAGCTCTATATAAATGAGCGATTTGTTCCTCATTTTATACAATATATTAACCACTGAGGAAGAAACCCTTGTGGTTTCGAAACGCCTCTGGTAAACTAAACGCAGAAAAACTAAATGCAGAAAAACTAAACAGCGGCAATCGGAAATAATACACCTCCATTACCTTTTGAAGAGGACTATACACTTTGTGAAGTTGGAAGAGTTGGCAGAGATTTGCATCTGGAGAATATTAGGGTGCATGAAGTGACAGAGGGAGACCGGACAACATACCCGGAATAGACCATGCATGGCAACATATGCCACAGTGTCTGTAGGCTATGCAGTAAGACGGACACATGGGGGTACTGGTAAGAAGCGCAAGAGCGGGATACACTTTACACTCTGCCTAAACTTATAAAGAAGCATGTTTCATATCAGCAGCAACAATGAATAACAGCAAGTGTTAACAACTTGAAACAATACTGCAAACATGGCATATATATTTATATGATAAAGAAGAGGAAGTTACTCGATATACCACAACGTGTAGATTAAACTCAATTCCAAATTTTGCGTGACCTCAGCAATTGGGATTGTAAGTGGGACCGAGATTTTACAAAAATCTGCGGAAAAAAAACCTTTCAATCATTACCATATTTTATGTTTTATGCTTTTTTTATATAAATGGTTATTTTATGACATGAGCTGTTTTTTTTTTTAGAGAATAATAAATGTTATATTGAACACTCAAGAGACGGCATATTGGTTTAAGTGATATACCATTTTAGCTAGTTGGTATAGCTGGCCGTTCTCTATTCCGGTGAGCTCTCCACATATGTTATATGCTTGCTAATCATATGAGAGATAGATGAACAGAAAGCTGAGGGAGAATCTAGGTTCCCAGTACATCTACACCGCATTTCACGGCATTTCCCCCCCCATTTTATTGTGTCGTAGATATATGTAGATGTAGTTGCAGATATATTTGTCAAATTAGTAAAACAAGATTTTGACAAAATACATAACAATGGCATTAGGGACAATCTTAATGGTGAACAATGGGCTGCTCCAAGTGAATTAAGGAGCATGAAAAATGTGGTAATCAAACCAGCGTACAAGGGGGGCAATGCTGTGATCTGGCTGGTATATATGTATGAACAGGAGGCATTTCACCAATTACATGATAGGTCATGCTATCGTAAATTAGATCATAACTAGAGATGAGCGAACATGCTCGTCCGAGCTTGGTGCTTGTTCGAGCATTAGTGTATTCGCATATGCTCGCTACTCGGACGAGCATATCGCGATCCTCGAGGAAATGGCAACTTCCTCTTCCTGCATGTTAGCCGCCTTTTTTCAGCCAATCAACATGCAGGAGAGTCTTTGGTACCTCCTAGCATCACGTGGGGCCCCTACAAGTCGATAGCAGGGATTGGCTGGCCAGATCAGATGACCTGGGAATATAAGAATCTGGTCCCGCGCTGCTCGCGTCATACGCCGTCTGCATGAGATTAGGGATAGAGCTGCTGTCTGTCAGGGAGAGTGTTTAGGGCCTGAATTTAGATGTTGGTTAGGCAGGAATCACCCACAAAGAACCCAACAGCCCTTCTAAGGGCTACAAGCACCTTTTATTTTTGGTCTCCTACAGGCTGCTGGCTAGGACTTGTAGTGCAGCTACCGCCATCTTGGCTGCACACTGTTAGGGTGTGAAATTAGAATGTGGTTAGGCAGGAATCATCCACAAAGAACCCAACGCTCCTTCTAAGGGTTACAACGACCTTTTTTTTTTTGCCTCCTCTCGGCTGCTGGCTGGGACTTGTAGTGCAGCCACCGCCATCTTGGCTGCACACTGTGCACAGCGACTGGTGGCAGAAAGGGGACAGCACATGGTCCACACAGACCCCAATGAAATTGCCCAAAGTCCTCTCAGTACTAATTTTTGCTGCTGCTGTACCTTGGCTTGCTGGGATCTGTAGTGCAGTCGTTTTTATTCTCAGTTATATAAACTACAGTCCAGTGAACAATTGTGAGGTGTGCGATACACTAGCCACAGTCTAGAGAATAATTTTTTTCACTCAATTACATAAACTACAGTCCAGTGAACAATTGTGAGGTGTGCGATACACTAGCCGCAGTCTATAGAATAATTTTTTCACTCAATTACATAAACTACAGTCCAGTGAACAATTGTGAGGTGTGCGATACAGTAGCCGCAGTCTATAGAATAATTTTTTTCACTCAATTACATAAACTACAGTCCAGTGAACAATTGTGAGGTGTGCGATACAGTAGCCGCAGTCTAGAGAATAATTTTTTTCACTCAATTACATAAACTACAGTCCAGTGAACAATTGTGAGGTGTGCGATACAGTAGCCGCAGTCTAGAGAATACGTTTTTATTCTCAGTTATATAAACTACAGTCCAGTGAATTGTGAGGTGTGCTATACAGCAGTGTCAGTCTATAAAATACGTATTTTCTCTCAGTTATATGTATTACAGTCCAGTGAAAAATGGAGTGCTTTGAGGTAAAATAGCCGCCATTTAAAGACTACATTTTTTTCTCAGTTATATGTACTACAGTCCAGTGAACAATTCTCTAGTGTGCTGCACAGCAGCGTCAGTCTATAAAATACGTATTTTCTCTCAGTTATATGTATTACAGTCCATTGAAAAATGTAGTGGTTTGCGGTAAAATAGCCGCAGTCTAAAAATTCCTTTTTTTCTCTCAGTTATATATATTACAGTGCAGTGAACAATTCTGTCGTGTGCGGTATAGTAGCCGCATTCTAGTGTTGACACCAACAAGTGACCAAGTTAGTTGAGGTAGCAGGTGAAGCACATAAAATTTTACACTGACACAGTATGGCGGTGACAACAGAGTGACCAAGTTACACTCAGGTAGTAGGTGAAGCACATAAAATTTTACACTGACACAGCATGGCGGTGACACCACCAATGCCTTGGTCAGACTGAGATTGCAGTCAAATGGCTATAGGTGAGCCTCCCAAAAATTTGTTTTGGAGTGTCTGAAGTTGACCCTCCTAAAAAATTGTTTTGGAGTGTCTGTAGTTGACCCTCCTGTAAAATTGTTTTTGGAGTGTCTGTAGTTGACCCTCCTGTAAAATTGTTTTGAGTGTCTGTAGTTGACGCTACTAAAAAATTTATTGGAGAGAGGGCCTGTAGGTGGCCCTCCGTAAACATTGTTTGTATAGAGCGCCAGTTGGCCCTCAGAAACATTGCCTGTTGGGTCAGCATTTGTGTAAGAGAAGAAGAAGGAGGAGGAGGAGGAGAGGAGAGGATACATAAAGAATCTTCATGTTGAGCTGCTTTCCCCCGATGGATATTTGCATTCCGGTGAAATCCAGGTTTTATTCATTTCGATAATAGTCAGCCTGTCAGTTGACAGGCATGTACGCTTATCAGTGATGATGCCACCAGCTGCACTGAAGACCCGCTCTGACAACACGCTAGCGGCAGGGCAGCACCTCCAAGGCGTACAGCGCCAGTTCGGGCAATGTGTCCAGCTGTGCAACCCAGTAGTTGTATGGAGCAGAGTGATCATGCAGGATTTTGGTATGGTCACCTAGGTACTCCCTCACCATCTTTCTGAACAGCTCCCCCCTACTCTTCCTAGACTGGGGACAGGTGACTGTCTTGCTGGGGTGACATAAAACTGGCAAAGGCCCTGGAGAGCGTTCCCCTGCCGCTAGCGGTGTCAGATGGGAAGGATAGTTTCAGCTTGTGCACTAGGGACTGTTGATATTGATTCACTCTCATACTCCTTTCCTCTACAGTAATGAGAGTGGAAAAGTTCTGCCTGTACCTGGGGTCCAGTAGGGTGAACACCCAGTAATCGGTGTTGTCAAAAATGCTTCTAACGCGAGGATCACGGGAAAGGCAGCCTAACATGAAGTCAGCTGTGTGCGCCAGAGTCCCAACACGCAATAATCTCCTCAATAGGCTGACTCTCCATTTCCTCCTCCTCAGCCCATACACGCTCAACAGATAAGAAGGAATGAGCATAGGTACCCTCTTCAGTCTAGCCAACAGTCTCCTTTTCTTCCTCCTCATCCTCCTCCTCCTCCTCCAATACGTGCTGAGAAACAGACCTGAGGGTGGTCTGGCTATCAAGCAACGTATCTTCTTCCCCCATCTCCTGTGACAAGAGCAAAACCTCTGACTTAATGCTTAGCAGTGACTTTTTCAGCAGACAAAGCAG
>ONZH01028982.1:0-14187 GCA_900303285.1 Rhinella marina
AGGTTACGGCCGTTATCGCACACGACCATGCCTGGTCCTAGCTGCAGCGGCGACAGCCACATCTCCGTCTGCTGCAATATGGCGTCCCTCACCTCTGGGGCGCTGTGCTTCCTGTCGCCCAAGCTGATGAGCTTTAGCACCGCCTGCTGACGTCTCCCCGCGCCAGTGCTGCAACGCTTCCAGCTAGCGGCTGAGGGAGATGTTAAGGCACAGGAGGAGGAGGAGGAGGAGGAGGGGGGTTTATCAGAACCCATGCTGGCAATCTTGGGCGGGGGTGGTAGGTAGGCCGTCTCTGTTTGCGACCCCGTCCCCGCTTCCACTACATTCACCCAGTGTGCCGTCAAAGAGATGTAGCGTCCCTGGCCGCAAGCGCTTGTCCACGAGTCGGTGGTCAAGTGGACCTTTGCGCTGACTGCGTACCTCAGGGCCCGCCTGATGTTACGCGACACGTGCTGGTGCAGGGCGGGGACGGCACTCCGGGAAAAGTAGTGGCGGCTAGGGACGGAATAGCGAGGTGCGGCAGCCGCCATCAGGTCGCGGAAGGCCTGCGTCTCCACAAGCCTAAACGGCAACATCTCCAGGGCCAGCAGTTTGGAGATGTGGCAGTTTAAGGCTTGGGCTTGGGGGTGACTCGAGGCGTACTTCCGCCTGCGGTCGAACGCCTGCGAGATGGACAGTTGTTGGGACGAGGAGTGTGAAGGTGCAGGCGAAGAGGCGGGGGAAGGGGAGGCTGAAGGAGAAGGCCCCAAAGTAGCAGAGGCAGAGGCAGAGGCAGATGTGGAGGTGTCCTGGCTGGAGGTCTGGACCGCAGTGGCAGCACACAACAAAGGGGAAGAGGCAGTGGCAGCAAGGACCGGGCGCAGTTTGTATTGCGTTTGCTCTCTCCCACTCAGCCCAGTGCTTGACTTCCAAGTGACGCCGCATGCCTGAGGTGGTCAGATTGCTCTTCTCAGAGCCCCTACTCAGTTTTGAGTGGCAGAGTGTGCAAACCGCGCTCAGTTTGTCATCCGCACAAACATTAAAAAATCTCCACACCACAGAAGTACGAGGCCTCGATGGGGGAGCTTCGCGCGACTGGCCCGCTGGCGGGAACAGCTTCGGCCCTGCTGGCTGTGGCCTCACTTCTCTGTCTGAACTGTCCTCTGCCTGTGGCCATCCCTCTGCCTGTGGCCATCCCTCTGCCTGTGGACATCCTCTGCCTGTGGACATCCCTGCTGCTGGACATCCTCTGCCTGTGGACATCCCTCTGCCTGTGGACATCCTCTGCCTGTGGACATCCCTCTGCCTCTTGCTGCCTTTTTCGGTGCTGCGCAGACCACCACCTCTCCACTGCTTTCCTCGCTGGACATCACCCCTGGCCAAGTGGGGTCGGTCATTTCGTCATCCACCACCTCCTCTTCCACTTCCTCACTCTGCTCCTCCTCCTGCCCACTGGACATTCCAACAGCCTCCCTTGATGGCAACTGCGTCTCATCATCATCATCGCTCATGATAACAGATGCTGGCTTCAGGGTCCACATCAGCAGGAGATGGCGAAAACTCAAGTGTTTGGGCATCACTACAAACAAATTCCTCTGCTAGCTCCTGGGATTCTTCCGGCACATCTGAAAAAGGACCCGAAAAGAGCTCCTGGGAGGGGTCAAGGGTGGGATGACTCTGTTGGCCAGGTGTGGAGGAAGGAGGGTCAGAGTGAGACTGTGTGGATGACTGGCTGGTGGACAACTGTGTGGAAGCGCTATCGGCTATCCATTGCACCACCTGTTCAACCTGCTCAGGCCTCAACAGCGGTGTAACTCCGCCCCCTGCTTAACTGTCCCATAAAGGCAGGGATTCTGGATGAGTGGGATCCTGGCTGACCCTCACCAGCACGCATTGTATCCCCACTGGCTTCAACAAGGCCCCAACAGCATTTCCGCGCCCCCGTCCTCGTCCACGTCCACGTCCTATTCCGCTAGCCCCCCTCCGCATTTTATTTTTTTTTTGTTGCAAATACAATATTTGGGTATATAATTAGGTATGTGAAATAATTTAGCAAGAGAACGCACAGTACAGTGGCCTATTAAAAGGCCTAGATATTGTATATTTCAAGGTACACAGCCGTGTAGTAACTGAACAGACGGTGGGTATTTACACCAGGTATGTGAGATAATTTAGCAAGAGAACGCACAGTACAGTGGCCTATTAAAATGGCCTAGATATTGTATATTTCAAAGTACACAGCCGTGTAGTAACTGAACAGACGGTGGGTATTTACACCAGGTATGTGAGATAATTTAGCAAGAGAACGCACAGTACAGTGGCCTATTAAAATGGCCTAGATATTGTATATTTCAAAGTACACAGCCGTGTAGTAACTGAACAGACGGTGGGTATTTACACCAGGTATGTGAGATAATTTAGCAAGAGAACGCACAGTACAGTGGCCTATTAAAATGGCCTAGATATTGTATATTTCAAAGGTACACAGCCGTGTAGTAACTGAACAGACGGTGGGTATTTACACCAGGTATGTGAGAATAATTTAGCAAGAGAACGCACAGTACAGTGGCCTATTAAAATGGCCTAGATATTGTATATTTCAAGGTACACAGCCGTGTAGTAACTGAACAGACGGTGGGTATTTACACCAGGTATGTGAGATAATTTAGCAAGAGAACGCACAGTACAGTGGCCTATTAAATGGCCTAGATATTGTATATTTCAAAGTACACAGCCGTGTAGTAACTGAACAGACGGTGGGTATTTACACCAGGTATGTGAGAATAATTTAGCAAGAGAACGCACAGTACAGTGGCCTATTAAAATGGCCTAGATATTGTATATTTCAAAGGTACACAGCCGTGTAGTAACTGAACAGACGGTGGGTATTTACACCAGGTATGTGAGATAATTTAGCAAGAGAACGCACAGTACAGTGGCCTATTAAATGGCCTAGATATTGTATATTTCAAAGGTACACAGCCGTGTAGTAACTGAACAGACGGTGGGTATTTACACCAGGTATGTGAGAATAATTTAGCAAGAGAACGCACAGTACAGTGGCCTATTAAAATGGCCTAGATATTGTATATTTCAAAGGTACACAGCCGTGTAGTAACTGAACAGACGGTGGGTATTTACACCAGGTATGTGAGAATAATTTAGCAAGAGAACGCACAGTACAGTGGCCTATTAAAATGGCCTAGATATTGTATATTTCAAAGGTACACAGCCGTGTAGTAACTGAACAGACGGTGGGTATTTACACCAGGTATGTGAGATAATTTAGCAAGAGAACGCACAGTACAGTGGCCTATTAAAATGGCCTAGATATTGTATATTTCAAGGTACACAGCCGTGTAGTAACTGAACAGACGGTGGGTATTTACACCAGGTATGTGAGAATAATTTAGCAAGAGAACGCACAGTACAGTGGCCTATTAAAATGGCCTAGATATTGTATATTTCAAAGGTACACAGCCGTGTAGTAACTGAACAGACGGTGGGTATTTACACCAGGTATGTGAGAATAATTTAGCAAGAGAACGCACAGTACAGTGGCCTATTAAAATGGCCTAGATATTGTATATTTCAAAGGTACACAGCCGTGTAGTAACTGAACAGACGGTGGGTATTTACACCAGGTATGTGAGAATAATTTAGCAAGAGAACGCACAGTACAGTGGCCTAATTAAATGGCCTAGATATTGTATATTTCAAAGGTACACAGCCGTGTAGTAACTGAACAGACGGTGGGTATTTACACCAGGTATGTGAGAATAATTTAGCAAGAGAACGCACAGTACAGTGGCCTATTAAAATGGCCTAGATATTGTATATTTCAAGGTACACAGCCGTGTAGTAACTGAACAGACGGTGGGTATTTACACCAGGTATGTGAGAATAATTTAGCAAGAGAACGCACAGTACAGTGGCCTATTAAAATGGCCTAGATATTGTATATTTCAAGGTACACAGCCGTGTAGTAACTGAACAGACGGTGGGTATTTACACCAGGTATGTGAGAATAATTTAGCAAGAGAACGCACAGTACAGTGGCCTATTAAAATGGCCTAGATATTGTATATTTCAAGGTACACAGCCGTGTAGTAACTGAACAGACGGTGGGTATTTACACCAGGTATGTGAAATAATTTAGCAAGAGAACGCACAGTACAGTGGCCAATTAAATGGCCTAGATATTGTATATTTCAAGGTACACAGCCGTGTACTAACTGAACAGACGGTGGGTATTTACACCTGGTATACAGCAGAATATTAGTTTGGTATGTAGCCAGAGCCACCTAATACACACTATCCTCTCTCTGTCCCTACTCCAGCAGCTATCCCTGAATACGGCAGCCGTTCTCTGTAAAGTGTATCTTGTAGTAAAGCTATCACTGTAGTGCACTATAGTAGCCCTGATAAGGGCTTTTAATCACGCTCCTGCCTGTCCAACTGCTAAAACCTGTCTGTCCCTTCTCCAGCCTCTGTCCCTGACTAAGTTCACGCAGCATATGCGTACGAGCAGGAAGAGCTGAGTTTTTATGATTCGAGGTCACATGGTTTTTCCAGCCAATCCATGTAGACGCTGTTTTCGCGCTGCCAGCGTGCTCAGCGTGCCTGTCATACCCCCCCTGCATGTTTGATTGGTGGAAAAAGAGCGCCAGGGAAGGTGGAGGGGAAACGAATTCTAAGTGCGCCATCGCCGTTATACTCGATTGAAATCGAGTATGCCGAATATCGTAGTATTCGATCGAATACCGGCTCGATCGAACACTACTCGCTCATCTCTAATTATGATCAAAATTTATTTGATAAGAACTTCACATAAATTTATATAGTGAGTATAGGATTAGTTTATACATTGTGTGATCATGTATTTTGTGTAAGCAGAGAGCTGTTACACTGTATTTGATTATAGATAGCTTCTTTCTAATCAATAGGTTACCTCTACATGTTCTGTCTTATTTCTATGTCTGTTGAGATATTAATTGTTTCCAGGGACAAAGTAAAGAGCCCCTTTTAATTACAAAATAAAACAATTAGGGACATGGTTTGTTAATGGATTCATTTTTTTTCCAAAGGGTAAAATTTCAATTTACACACTTTAAAGGGTTCTTCTTAGAATGTAATGTCTTGACACTTTGCCAGGTGCATGATAAGTGGAATTTTCTTTGAATACTGCCAAGTATCTTGCTTCAATAAACCCAGACTGAAGGCCACTCAACTAGACATTTAAACACAATGTAGAGCAGAAGCATTGAAAATAGTCATCTACAGCACAAATGAAAAAGCAATAGGACTTTTTTTTTTTGCAAATGCTAGAGGAAAGAGGAAGAACACAGGTTGCTCTGCTTGCAGGTTATATGTTTAGACAAAATGTGCATTTTTGGAGTAAAGTTAACAATTCAAGAATGGCTGCAAACAAAAAAAAAGCAGTGCACTCACTACATGTCATGATAATCTACTTTTGGACAAAAAACACAAAAATAGGCAGAAACTGAACTGAACATTAAATACTGCATATGCTTACATTCTGCATAATTACATTGCTCTAGAGGGCAAATAAGATGCTGAAACTTAAGAGAAATGTGACCTACTGTGTAAATAAATTTTATGTTAAACATTTTTAATTTGCCGTGTAACGATCTATATTAAACCAAAGATTTTAACATTTTGTAGTTTATTCTGGCCACCAAGCTTAATAATATGTCAGCCCCTCCCCCAAGTGTTCTATAAAGATCACTTTTCAGCAGTCTTCTCATTATCAGGCATGAAATATACAGTACAGACCAAAAGTTTGGACACACCTTCTCATTTAAAGAGTTTTCTGTATTTTCATGACTAAGAAAATTGTAGATTCACACTGAAGGCATCAAAACTATGAATTAACACATTTGGAATTATATACTTAACAAAAAAGTGTGAAACAACTGTAAATATGTCTTATATTCTAGGTTCTTCAAAGTAGCCACCTTTTGCTTTCATTATTGCTTTGCACTCTCTTGGCATTCTCTTGATGAGCTTCAAGAGGTAGTCACCTGAAATGGTTTTTACTTCACAGGTGTGCCCTGTCAGGTTTAATAAGTGGGATTTCTTGCCTTATAAATGGGGTTGGGACATGAGTTGTGTTGGGCAGAAGTCAGGTGGATACACAGCTGATAGTCCTACTGAATAGACTGTTAGAATTTGTATTATGGCAAGAAAAAAGCAGCTAAGTAAAGAAAAACGAGTGGCCATCATTACTTTAAGAAATTAAGGTCAGTTAGTCCGAAAAATTGGGAAAACTTTGAAAGTGTCCCCAAGTGCAGTTGCAAAAACCATCAAGCGCTACAAAGAAACTGGCTCACATGAGGACCGCCCCAGGAAAGGAAGACCAAGAGTCACCTCTGCTGCGGAGGATAAGTTCATCCGAGTCACCAGCCTCAGAAATCGCAGGTTAACAGCAGCTCAGATTAGAGACCAGGTCAATGCCACACAGAGTTCTAGCAGCAGACACATCTCTACAACAACTGTTAAGAGGAGACTGTGTGCAGCAGGCCTTCATGGTAAAATAGAAGCTAGGAAACCACTGCTAAGGACAGGCAACAAGCAGAAGAGACTTGTTTGGGCTAAAGAACACAAGGAATGGACATTAGACCAGTGGAAATCTGTGGCTTTGGTCTGATGAGTCCAAATTTGAGATCTTTGGTTCCAACCACCGTGTCTTTGTGCTACGCAGAAAAGGTGAACGGATGGACTCTACATGCCTGGTTTCCCACCGTGAAGCATGGAGGAGGCGTGTGATGGTGTGGGGGTGTTTTTGCTGGTGACACTGTTGGGGATTATTCAAAATTGAAGGCATACTGAACCAGCATGGCTACCACAGCATCTTGCAGCAGCATGCTATTCCTTCCGGTTTGCGTTTAGTTGGACCATCATTTATTTATCAACAGGACAATGACCCCAAACACACCTCCAGGCTGTGTAAGGGCTATTTGACCAAGAAGGAGAGTGATGGGGTGCTACGCCAGATGACCTGGCCTCCACAGTCACCAGACCTGAACCCAATTGAGATGGTTTGGGATGAGCTGGACCGCAGAGTGAAGGCAAAAGGGCCAACAAGTGCTAAGCATCTCTGGGAACTCCTTCAAGACTGTTGGAATACCATTTCAGTTGACTACCTCTTGAAGCTCATAAAGAGAATGCCAAGAGTGTGCAAAGCAGTAATCAAAGCAAAAGGTGGCTACTTTGAAGAACCTAGAATATGAGACATATTTTCAGTTGTTTCACACTTTTTTTGTTAAGTATATAATTTCACATGTGTTTATTCATAGTTTTGATGCATTCAGTGTGAATCTACAATTTTCATAGTCATGAAAATACAGAAAACACTTTGAATGAGAAGGCGTTTCCAAATTTTGGTCTGTACTGTACATCTATAAAGATACATATAACAAGAACCAAACAGTGGGTTAGCGTGCCATGACAACAGTGTGTCTCGATACCAACTTTAAGCTTTAGAAGCTTTGCAAATAGTTATAGTTAGCCAGTGTGATAAGCTGGTGTCATAACATACCAGGTATAACTTTAATACTGGCTACATCTATATCTATTCACTGTACATGGACCTCTGCACTAGTCACAGAGCATGCTTACAAAACTCTTTCATAGAAGTCATTGCACATCTCCAGTGTATAGGGTTCTAAGAGTGAATGAATCAATTTGTTAGAATCAAATTTGACCCAAATTTTTTATAGCCCAAAAATTTAGGATTATGTGCACTTGTCAGTAAAAAAAAGAGGATCATTTTATGGTACTTGGCTTAGTCAAAAATAATTAGAATGTGAACTTTATATGTCCCTGCCTACTTGCATGACCTCCCTAAGTGGCAGACGACAACTGGTCGATTGTCCTTGTTTACTTACTGGGGCATATCCGGGAAAAGAAGAGGGAAAAACAATAAACAAAGTGACAGGCAGTAACTAGTATGAGAAAAAGCCAGAACCAGAATACACAGAGTCAAATGTACCGGATCAAACCTAAAAAGAGAACAATAGAAATCAAATCAATCCAATTCAGAAACTAGATCACAATACAAAACCAAGCCAATGTCAGAAATGAGCAGTCAAGTCCAGGTCCAAACATGTCAGGCAGAACTGAGTCCAGGAACCAAGGCAGGATCAAACCAGGAGATGCGGGAAAAACCAAATCAGTATCCAGGAATCAGAGTCAAAGTAGTATTCAAAGTCAGAATTCCGGAGGTCAGAACAATCCACAATCCAAAGTGCTGGCGAGGTTTATAAAACCATTCACAGGCAATCTGTTTTTAGCAGATTGCCTGTTTAAATACCCAGTGCTTCCTGGTCAAATGACGCACCACTAATGATGTCTGCAAGCCTGACGTGGGAGCACTGGCTTGGCCAGTGTTCCTGCATAGGAAGACCTGCCATCTCCTGGGTAACCGGACGCCGGAAGCTATTTGAATGGTTGTGCACCGGTATTGACAGTACCCCCTACCTTTTATAAGCCTCTAGACCCTTATGCCAAGGAGCAGGTTTACCTGGGTACATGCAATGAAATTTCCTAATTCTTCCTCATGAATGTCTCTAGCCAGCACCCAAGACCTCTCCTCTGGACAGTACCCTTTCTAGTGTAGGAGGTACTGGTAACACCTTGAAACCTTCTGGAATCTATGATCCTGGAGACCTCAAACTCCAACTGACCCAGCCCCACAATTGGAGCAGGAGGTCTCTTCAATGGGACCATCGTCTCTTAGGGATGGGTGAGTGAGCACAAATCTAAAAGGCAGCAACATAATCTCTAGACATAGAAGGCCACTAAACAGTCTAAAGACCAAATTATGATATTACCCCAGCGAATGGACGTTCACGGGTTCTAGACCTTGGTTTCTTTCAATTTTGGATGCCAGATCAGATGAAATGGTAGAAATCACTAACCCACCGGTAGGATGAATTCCAGTTTAGACTCAGGAGGTTGGACTGCATAGAATCTCTGGGATAAAGCATCCGCCTTGAATTTTTTCCCCTGGCCTAAATGTATTTATAAAATTGAAACAAGTAAAAAACAATTTGCTTGCCTAGAGTACAATCGTTTGGCAGATTCCGTAATCACAGCTAGTTCGTGTTGAACTCCTTCCAAGAAGTGTGTGATTCTTCAAAGGTCCACTTAATGACAAGTTCACAAATGCCTGTTGCACCTGTCTCTGCCTACTTGCATGACCACCCTAAGTGCCAGACCATAACTGGTCAATGGCCCCTACTTATTTATATGCTGGGGCTTATCAGGGAAAAAAAATACAAAAATACTATAAACAAAATACAGCAACACTAGCCAGACAAACCAGAACCAGAATACACAGAGTCAAAACCAGGAGAGAAGAAGAGCCAAATCAGGAAACCAGATCACTATAAGACGAAAATATGATTTGCCATTCTTTATTCAATGTGTTAGAACAGAGATGAGGATGGCCATGAAGAGTAACTTACTATAGTTTTTACTTTGGAAATGTTATGACATATTCGGTCAAATATTGAACAAATAACTGAGAATAATACTTGCATAAGTAAGCGTACAATGACATAGTGTTTAGGCAAAGTTTTTGCTTTGGCAGGAGACTTCTGGGTTCCATTGGGCAACATTATTTAAATACAGTGTTGGACCGACAAAAGTCATAATGGGACATATGTTTTGTTTAATCCATCTGATGCTGAGTTGGTGGGAAGTAAATGACACACAAGGAAGTTTTTTTACTGTATTTCACTTTATCAACTGCTCAAATTACCATAGACTGAGTTATTTTGGACTTGAAAATCATGGACTGAATTAATCCCGAGCTAAATTTATTTTGAAACAGTTATTCCTGCTAGAATATGTGGAACTGTTCAAATTTGTATTCAGTTCTTCCATAAGTGCAGGCTGTATTAGCTGTTTATGAGACCCAGGAGTGACAACATCAGCAGTGTCCAGATGTGGCCAAAGTTAACACCAGGTGTGGTAAGACACAGCTTTCGGTGGCCTGTCTGCCACCCAAGAAAAGACTTCAAACACTGGTCTGCTATGCTGAACAAGACCTTGCTGCTTGTACTATTTTTGTCCTGGGGTGGACCGCAAAGGTAATCGTCTGCCCAAAACTTCCTGCATTACACCAACCAACCAGGAGGGCTGTTGACCTTACAATGACCTTCAGACCAGTGAGGGGAGGAGTTCCTAGTGTCAAATCTCCTCCCACAGACAAGGTTATGGACTGTCCCCCAACCATTTAAGAGAGGCTTTGATTACACTTGCAATCCTCTCATACATCAACACGGAGGAAGGAGGGGTAAGAGACTGTGCTAGACAAAGTCACAAAGACTGGACTTTTAGTAAGCATGGCTGAAAACCAGGAAAGTTCACATCTACTGTACAGTATATCCTGGTATGAAGTGCCATACAGTCTGGTGTACAGAGCACTTAAAAACAGAAATTGACACTTATATTGTCAGAGTGTTGGGAGAACTTTTTAATTGGGATGGGCTGATGTCACTGCCTTTATTGAAAAGACACTGTAGACAAGAGAAGTATTCTAAAGTCAGGATCAAGAAATTGCACCAGAGACAGAGCATTTAAGAAGATCAGAAGCAAGGAAGATCCTTACTAAAGAAACTCTTGTTAGTACAATATTCTTAGAGTTTTTGTTTATTTTGTTTTTGTTGGACGCTGGTTGACCCGTTTGATGACTCTCGGTGATTATTATTTACTCTATCTAAGCTGAACAATGGCAGTACTAGACAAAAAAGTAGCGAAAAAGGGAGGTGCAAGCCCAAAGTCTTACTATTGCCCAAATAAACAAAAACAGGAAAAAAAGCAATACTCTCACATGTGATAAGGAAAAAATATTTATTCACCCATGCAGGACGCAACGTTTCGGCTCAACACTAGAGAAAGGCAAGTTATCTATCTATCCATCTATCTTTTAGTAAACTCTTTATGCACCATTCATGTTAATTCTATTTTTTCCTGAACCTCAAATCCCACAATAATACACTTGTGCACAAATTTTATGACTTTTGCATTTTTACACCACACATTCCAGTTTTAAAAAGTGGGTGTGAAGAAGGATGCGGCGAGCTATGATAATTAGTTTCACTCCTGATTTATCACTATGATTTTCTTTTTTTAAGTTGCAAAAAACTCATAAACTCACTTCAGTGGGGGGAGGGGTAAAAATTTAGAGTAACATTTATAGACAAAAGCATTTGGCTTAAAGGTGCACAAAATTTTATAATATTTGCTGTTTGATAAATTTGCTGCAAAATATTCTAACTTAAATGTGAAAATAAGATGATCTGGAACAACCTCTTAAAATCCCAATGTCTATTGAGGTCCAGAATTAAAGACAAATAGATCCAGAATATAAAATGTCCAAAAGAGGCAAACCATGTCTGCTCAATTCCATAGTCACTTATAGCATATAGTGAAATGGAAACATAGTTTTTTAAAAGGAGATCAATAGGAAAAATGCACATTTGATTACAATATAGTACTAAGGGAAGGGAAACTGATGTACGGTATATCAAAGCAATCGCACTGCTATAAACAGTATAGGCATCAGTAAAAGTACTGAATATTACATTGATTGCCCAATAAACCTTCTGGAAATTGAGCATTCATATTCAGAATCCAGAATGCTTCTTTAATAACGAGAGAATGTTGCTAGTTTCCTCCTCTTACAAAGCTTTTTAAATGGTGTCTGTCAACAGGGTAAACTGTATAAAACCAGCCAAAATGCCTAGTAGGCCTAACCTTGCTAATTGAAACCATACCTTTCATCCCCCAATCCATTGATGTATTCAGGAGAAATGTGTTTTTTAAAAATGCAAATTAGGGTTTACAAGAACCTAGGATGGGACCCAGCCAATCAATGCACCTTAGCTCCTCCACTTTGCTTCCCTAGACAACGTTCCTCCATTTTATTGACACAGTCAGATACTCAGATGGAGAGAGAGCCTGGGAAGCACAGTGGAAGAGCTAAGGTGCACAGAGTGGCTAAGGCCCTCCCTCAGTGCACTTAAGCTCTGAATTGCATATTTTTAGAAAGACACTTATTTCTCCATACAGTGGATGGCATGGACAACATACTGTGCATAAAATCATAATTAATAAGAGATATAATTTCAAATGTTCTGTTATTTTGAGGAAAACATGGTTCTTCCTTTCATTTGTATACTTACATGCATTACGGCTGCCGCCGCAGAGAAAAGAATCAGTTTGTGTCAGGCACATTGTTTTTGGAGATGGCGATCTAAAAGAACTAGGTGACAGAAGAATATTTCCAAAACCTTAGCCACCTCTCTTAGCCACACATTTACACCCATTTTATAATATGCAACTGAGTTTGTTATCTTGGTATAAGACCAGTTATAATCTGGTGACTGAAACAAAAGAGAATACTAACTAGTTCTCTGCAGAGGATGCTCTCTAGCAACCGTTTCTTGTAACTTCTTCTGGTTTAATCTGTCATAGGCCTCCAGAATTTTCTCATAGAAAACGTGATCATCAGAACAAGCCCTCCTGATTGTAGTAAACTCACCCAAAAGAACAGCTTTGATTGATGAGGATGGCAGGATGTGGCATTAAGAATTGCATTGCCGCTTGGCGCTTCCAATATATCATGGTTTCAATCTGCATATTAACAGAATTTCCCGAGTGTAAGAACCAAAAATTAACACAGACTCAAGCAAAATTGACTTCAAATATTGTTCTTGTGATGTATAAAAAACAAATTTGACACTGCCATATTTATAGTGACCCACAATGTTGTGTTATATAATATAGTATTAACTATGTACTGCAGGTAAAATTTTAGACAAGGCCAACATGACAGACTTCCAGCATCTCTTTAAATATGATACTGTAGCTAGCCAGATTTTTTTGAGGTCTGACACTCTTGGGAGTGTTAGAAGAACGGATCAGAGGCAATTTGAGATTGCAATATATTGGCATTCTAACTTATTGCACAATTTAGTAAAAAAATACAAGGTAAATTAAGTTTATTGGAATTTCACCAACCCGACAATACTGCTAAAAATCAACAGTAGGTATCTGCATATTACCACTTTAATTACAAACATAAAAATAAATGGTTTATTCCTCTTATTAGATTATATACAGAACCTTGCAAATAAGTAATTTTCACTCATGTGGTTAGAGTGTACCTCACTTTTTAAGTAACCTTAAATTCATATTCTAAATGTGCTAAAATAAATGTTGTAATACACGTTATTTATTTTACTTTTTCATGCCAAATAGGCACCTGAAGTAGTGTTTTAGAATCTGTACTCCCACACACAGTGTATGGGAGTACAGATTCCCATGTGGTTGCATTGAGTGCTGTACAGGCTGGAACATCACTGCTCCTGCCTGTACTAACGCTACCCCACTGAAGCCTGGCATACATGGACTATGTCAAGCTTTAGCAGAGCAGGCACAAGCAGGAGAGTGATGTCTTATGTGAGCTCTTGAACTGTGCTGTCCCTGCTCAGCTCTGCTAATAGCCTACACTGATGTGGTATGTAGGCTAATTCCTCATGACACATTCCCATTAAAATGTCAAAATAATATTGTTCATTTTGTGTCATTCACACATTTAGCAATAACCCTATCTATTTATTTTAAACAAAATGAGATTGAACAAAGTTCCAAAAAGGAAAATAAAAGAAGAAAAATAAATGCATAGTTAAGGTATGATCAGAGGATTAAAATTACTATGGCTTTCAAATTACTATGGATTTCAATTACTATGGCTTTCAATTACTATGTGCTTTCCACATCAAAATCTGCATGGAAGTCATGGCAAACAATCCATTGTTTCCAATAGAAATGCACATTGCCATTCATACACAGTTACATAGTTTATAAGGCAGAAAAAATACATCCTTCCTTCCAGGGCCGGCTCCAGGCTCATGCGGGCCCTTGGGTGACAAAGACACAATGGGCCCCCTGTGTGGTATTTTTCACAAAGTACTCAGCAATTAAAATGCAGTGGGGGTCATACTGTATGGAGGGGCACTGGGGGACAATATACTGTATGTGGGTCACTGGGGGTCATTATACAGAATAGGGGGCACTGGGGGGTCATTATTGTCTGTGCGGGGGGCCACAGGAGGTCATTATACTATGTGGGGTCCTACTGTTGTTATTATATTGAATGGGGGGCACTGGGGG
>ONZH01028983.1:0-21997 GCA_900303285.1 Rhinella marina
GGAGCAAACTTCTCCTCGGGTACTCGTAGCCTGATGAAGCGGTAGACACCAGACTTATCCAGGAAGCCATGAGGAACCGGCGTCTCTCTTTTTACTCCACGAGCTTGTATTGGGCTGACGTTTTCTGCAAACTGGCTGGACCTCAGACCAGATAGTGGTGAATTTCTGAACCTCAGCATTAGCGGCGGGCAATCAGAGGAAGGGCAAGATCGGCAGAGCTGGTAACCAGGATGTTTGCCATAGTTAATAAAGAAGGAGATTTAGCGGAAGACTCATGGAACAGATGTTGTGTGCGAACTCCCCGCAGCAATTCTATCCAATTATCCTGTGTGTGGGAAAGATACAACCTGAGGAACTTCTCCAGATCTTGGTTGACTCTCTCGGTTTGTCCATTGGACTGCGGATGATGGGCCGAGGAGAATTCAGTTTGATATTTTCATCACTTACTTAGGCTCGCCAGAATCGAGATGTGAATTGTGTTCCTCTGTCAGATACAATCTCCTTATGGGACACCCATGTAAACGGAATATATCTCGGATGAGATGGAGGCTAACGTAGCCGCTTGGAGGGCAATCCTTTCAACGAGACAAAGTTATAAAGATTTGTTTGGCCCCCCAATCCCTTGGGAGGGAATCGGGTTTCCACCCACGACCCCAGATGTGTTTATAATCCTTAGACGGTGGGAAGATCCGTAATAAAAAGTCCATGGAAATATGAGTCCATGGACTTTCCGGAATGGGAAGTGGATGAAGAAGACCGATTGGACGACCAGGTGACGTTTTGTGTTGAGCACACTGGCGACAGGCAGCTACGTATTCTCGCACGTCTAGAGCAATTGTGGGCCACCAGTAACTCCTGGATAGGAATTCTAGCGTCTTCTTGACTCCCGCGTGCCCTGAGAAGCGGGAGGAGTGGGCCCATGCCATCAATTTTGTCCGTATTTCCAGATGGAACAAATGTTTCCCAGGTGGAGGAGTCGGAGTTCCTTGGAGGTGGTTGCTAGCAGTATGCTCCTGGGGTCAATAATGTGCCCTGGGTTGGTTGCGACTCCTTGTCCGCTGCGTCAAATGATCTAGAAAGTGCGTCGGCCTTTGACGTTTTTTGAGCCAGGATGATAGGTGACCCGTAGATCAAACCGGGAGAAGAAAGAGAGCCCATCGGGCTTGGCGAGGTTCAGGCGTCGGGCTGAGTGAAGATAAAGGAGGTTTTTATGGTCGGTGTACACCGTTACCGGGTGTATCGCTCCTTCCAAAAGATGTCTCCACTCATCCAATGCTAGTTTAATAGCGAGAAGCTCTTTATCTCCGATGCCCGTAGTTTTTCTCTGCCGTAGAGAATTTTTTGGAAAAAAATATCCGCAAGGATGTGTTTTCCCAGAGGGCCCCTGTTGAGAGAGCACGGCCCCACGGCAAAAGAGGATGCGTCCACCTCCAAGAAGAAGGGTAGGGCCGTATTAGGCTGGCTGAGAATAGGAGCCGAAAGAAAGGCCTGTTTAAGCCGCATGAAGGCTTCATTAGCCTCTGGAGACCACTGTCGGGGGTCACCCGATTTTCGGGTAAGAGCAGTGATGGGGGAAATGATGGATGAGAATCCCTTAATGAATCGCCGGTAATAGTTAGCGAAACCGACGAACCTCTGAATCGCCTTTAATCCCGTGGGTTGCGGCCAGTTCAGGATAGCTTGGACTTTGCTTGGGTCCATCTTGAGGCCTGTGCCCGATAGAATGTACCCCAGGAAAGGCACAGAGGGTTGCTCGAAGATACATTTTTCCAACTTGCAGTAGAGCCGGTTATTTCTCAATCGAGTCAGAACTTGGCGAACATGACTACGATGCTCAGACAGAGAGCGAGAGAAGATCAAAATGTCATCTAGATAGACAACCACGTATGAGTAGAGTACGTCCCGGAAGATTTCGATGATGAAACTCTGGAAGACTGCAGGTGCATTACTGAGGCCAAACGGCATGACCAAATACTCGTAATGACCGTCGCGGGTGTTGAAGGCCGTCTTCCATTCGTCCCCTGGTTTAATACGAATGAGATTGTAGGCACCTCGTAAATCCAGTTTAGTAAAAACGGTAGCACCGCGGATTCTATCAAATAGCTCAGAAATCAGAGGTAACGGGTATTTATTTTTTATGGTGATCTCATTCAGCCCACGATAGTCTATGCAAGGTCGGAGACCTCCATCCTTCTTTTCCACAAAGAAGAATCCTGCGCCCGCCGGGGAGGAAGATGGTCGGATGAACCCCCGCTGGAGATTGTCCTCTATGTATTCGGACATGGCCCGTGTTTCGGGTAATGACAGGGGATAGGTCCTTCCCCGTGGAGGTGTTTTTCCCGGAAGCAAATCGATGGCACAATCCCAGGGACGATGGGGTGGTAGCTTCTCCGCCTGCGACTTGCTGAACACATCCGTGTAGGAGCGATAGGGTTGAGGAATAACTCCTCCTTTTTCGGAGAAGCAGAGAGTGGCCGGTCTAGGTGGTGTCACCTTTTTCAGACATGATGACAAACATCGAGGACTCCAAGAGAGTATTTCTCCCGTGGACCAGTTGAGGTGGGGCGTATGCTTTTGTAACCATGGTAACCCCAGAATGAGAGGACTAATCGTCTTGGGGACCACTAGAAATTCGATATGCTCCTGGTGCAGTGTCCCAACTCGCATTACCAGGGGTTTGGTTTGGTACCGGATGGACCCTTCTGGTACCCGATTCCCGTCAATGCCCACCAAAGATACAGGACAAGCGAGAGGAATAAGAGACAATCCCCATCTGGCTGCGAGAGAGCTGGAGATGAAATTCCCGGATGCTCCAGAATCTAAGAAGGCACGGGTAGATAGTGTCCCTAAAGGAGTAATCAGGGACACCCGGATGGTGGGCCGAATTGTTTCAGATTTCTTCATAGGAGAGAAACACAACGGACCTAGGACAACCTCTCCCGACTTGCCTAGGTTCTGGCGTTTCCCGGTTTGTTAGGGCAAGATCCCACTCGGTGACCGGAACCTGCACAATACAGACACAAGCGGTTCTTCATGCGGTTCTCTCTTTCCTCTGGCGAGAGTCTGGCCCGTCCCAATTGCATGGGTTCTTCCGGAGACACCACAGGAGCCTGGAATTTGGGAGCCAGCTTGAAGGGAGACCGCTTGGACCCCCGTTTCTCAATGGCACGCTCTCGGAACCTAATGTCCACTTTGTTACAGAGGGAGATGAGGTCATCCAGAGAAGATGGAAGTTCCCGGGAGCATAATTCATCCTTGATTGGGTCGGACAACCCCTCCCAGAACACGGACACAAGAGCCTCCTCGTTCCACCTGAGTTCGGAGGCCAAGGTCCGAAATTGGACCACGTATTGAGCCACGGTTTGAGATTCCTGGCGCAGGCGTAGCAAAGACGTTGCTGCTGAAGACACCCGACCTGGTTCATCGAAGATCCTCCGGAAGGTCTCCAGGAACTCCTGACAGTTATGTAGGATTGGGGAATTTTGTTCCCATAGCGGGGAGGCCCATGCCAGAGCCTGTCCCGTCAGTAAAGAAATAATAAAAGCTACCTTAGCCTTTTCTGAAGCAAAGTTTCCTGGGAGTAGTTCAAAATGAATAGAACACTGGTTCAGGAACCCGCGACAGTTCTTGGGGTCCCCGTCGTACTTTGAGGGGAGCGGAACCCGGAGTTGATGAGGGGTGACCGCCACACTTACGGAAGGTGCCGGGGCGGAAGGTGTCGGGGCTTGGGTTACTGAGGGTAACTGAAGTGAGTCCAGGCGTGCAGAAAGGGATTGTAAGCACTGGAGCAGCTGCTGTTGGTTTGACTCCTGCTTATTAACCCGTTCCACCACTTGCTGCAGGAGGTCAGAAGTAGTCGGCGCACGAGCGGACTCCATGGTTTGTAGGCCAGAGTATTCTGTCGCTGCAGTAACAAACCTTGCAGGTCTGATATAGCTCCTCTTCGCCAGCTTCCGGTAGTACTTAAAAGTACCAGCGTGCGGAGACTAACAACCCCGGTCTTCACCAGAGCCCGCTGCAAGGCAGGATGGATTTGGCTGCCGGGGGCTTGCAGGTCGCTTAACCTTACCGGGAAGCGGTTAGCTGGGGTAGGTGCAAGGCAAGTAGTGCAGAATCAAGCCGAAGTCAGGATACACAGGAATCAAGGCAGATGAAGACAAAACGCTGGAGTACTTGGAAAGGACCTGATACTCTGGCACCAGTTGAAGCCCAGAAAGAGGCTTATATAGGCCATCCCATTAGATCATGTCATGTGACCTCTGGGGGAAGTTCCAGCAATTACCTGTTATGCTATTGACTGGACACTAGAGGGAGTTGCAGTGTGCAACCTGCATTCTGACCACTGGAGGCCACCAGAGTGCCGGAAATGTTGGTGCTGGCAGACACGCTCTCACTGCTGGGATCGACATGAGCGCTGCTGTGGAGATTGCCGGGGGCAACGGCTTGGGGCTCGAGGCGAGTATAACGGCGCTTTGCGCTGAATCGGGACACCCACATCAGGTGAATGGTGACTTGTTAACATGTTTGACATATACACTGCAAATTTACACTTGGAAGTCTTTTCATGTAACATATACGTACACACAGAGATTAAGACAAAGGTATTCATGATATCGTGGCTGCTATGGGACCCATAGGGTGGTCAAGTGCAAAATCATTCATGGTCCCTCTCCTTTGCATGTACAAGTTATTAAACAAGATGAGTGTAAACCAGCTTATGGGTCCTACTGACAAAGAATAACATACCATAGAGGCAGATCATAAGGCGACTATGGGGCACTTAAAGAGAGGGTGCGCACCCTTTGTTACTGGGTGGTGAGTACCCAGTAAGCATTGTTAGAAACAAACAATGGGGTTGAAGATTGGCTTAAAAGTCATGGAAACGGAAACAAACACCAGGATGATATCCTGAAGAGGAAAGAAAGCCATGGAAACGGAAACAAACACCAGGATGATATCCTGAAGAGGAAAGAAAGAAGAAAGAAACCTAATATAGAAATGTTTGTGCGTGTATATATATATATATATATATATATATATATATATATACACACACAGTAGTTCTCATCATTACATTAAAACGTCAATTTCTATAGGTATTCCAAAGATCAACAAACCAATAAATTAATAAACTGATTATTGTCAGGTTCTCCTTTAAGAAGAAGCCAATGTATGGTACCTATTAGTTTATTTATATTCCAAATGTGAGCATAAACCATGAATTATATTAGTCTTTCTTTAAAGGGAACCTGTCATCTCCAAAACACCCCCTGAACTAGAGTAAGCGGTGTATAGTGTAAGTGATGCTGAATCCGATTATGTAATTATTATCTTCATACTCACTTCCATTCCGACGCTGTACTCCCACAAACCAGCAGTAAAATGCACTCACTGGACTCCAATGCTCACTCACATAATGGAGAGGACTCAAAGAAGAGTCCTCTCAATGCATTTTACTGCTGGTTTGTGGGAGCACAGCGTCAGAATGGAAGTGAGTATGAAGATAAAACTTACATATTCGGATTCAGCATCACTTACACTATACATCGCTTACTCTAGTTCAGGGGGTGTTTCGGAGATGACAGGTTCCCTTTAAGTTCTCCAACACTGATGAAAAGACATTCTTTTCGGAGAAATTCTTTCTAGTGTCTGTTGTGATATGCCATTGTTTTTCCATTAATATGACTTGTATTATAATGTTCATATTTCTCTAACTGCATCCTTCTGACATGGATTCTTATACAGAGCTATCAATCACACATTGTTAGAGACAATAGAACCGCCAACATAGCTGCATTAATTTGTGCCGTGACTTTCAGCTGTGTACCGTAAATCATTCACACCTCCATCATTCATTTATAAAGTGTAGACACTTATCAGGAAAATTCATTTTATTCCTAGACTTGCAAAGCAATAGATGGATTGATGGATTGGACAATCCTCAAACCAATTTACTATTTCAATGAGCATAAAAAAGATTACTTCAATTTCAATTCTGCACCAAAGATGATTTTTTATTTTAATAAGTTCAAACAAGCACAGTTATTTTAGCTTTTAAAATATAATTTCACAGATATAATTTAATCTATGAAAACTTTAGGAATTTCGTACAATTATTACATTATGATTAGAGATGAGCGAGCATGCTCGTCCGAGCTTGGTGCTCGTTCGAGCATTAGGGTACTCGTAAGTGCTCGCTGCTCGGACGAGTATCTTGCCATGCTCGAGGAAATGGCAACTTCCGCATCGTGCTTTTTTTGGCGCCTAAAAACACAGCCAATCACAAGCCAGGAGACTCTGCGTACCATCCAGCATCACGTGGGGCCATTACATGTCGATAGCAGGGGTTGGCTGGCCTGATCAGGTGACCCTGGAATATACTACCGACTGGCCACGGTGCTCGGCTCAGATGCCGTCTGGATGTCGTTAGGGATAAAGCTGCTGCCTTTCAGGGACAGTGTTAGGGCCTGCATTTAGTTCTCTGTTAGGCAGGGATCACTCACAAAGAACCCAACAGCCCTTCTAAGGGCTAGAAGACATTTTTTTTTTTTTGTCACTTGGCTGGCTGGCACTAGTAGTGCAGCTATCGCCATGTATAACCCCCTTTTATTTTTTTATGTTATATCTCAGTGATACAAATCCATTGCACACAGCAGTGTCGAACCATTCTGTGTGTCACAGTTCAGTACACTCACTATTTTCTGTCCAGGTGACACTTTCTGTATGTCACCGAATACAACCAAGTCATTTGCTGCCTGTCACGTGTATGGCTTGATCCCAAAAATCTCTGTGCGACATTTGCCTGGGTCGCAGTCTAAATAGCTACCGTCAGTAGGGTGTCAGTTAGCTCTACGATAGTTTCTGCACGTCACGTTCCCAAAAAAACAAAACTAGAAGAAAAAAGTATTAAAAAAAAAATAATAGAAAAAAAATAATTTTTTTTGTTGTTTTAGCTGAGTGATACAAATCCATTTCACACAGCTGCGTGTAACCTTTCTGTGTGACACAGTTCAGCATACTCACTCCAAACTGTATATACTGTCCAGGTAACACTTTCTGTACGTGACAAAATACAACCAAGTCACCTGCTACCTGTCACGTATATATAGCTTGATCCTAAAAATCTCTGTGCGACATTTGTCTGGGTCGCAGCAGTCTAAATAGCCACCGTCATTAGGGTGTCAGTCAGCTGTACGATAGTTTCTGCACGTCACGTTCCCAAAAAAACAAAACAAAACAAAAAAATATAAAAAAAAATAGAAAAAAAATTATTTTTTCTTGTTGTTTTAGCTGAGTGATACAAATCCATTTCACACAGCTGTGTGTAACCTGTGTGTCACAGTTCAGCACACTCACTCCAAACCGTACATACTGTCCAGGTGACACTTTCTGTACGTCACAAAATTAAACCAGACTGAACAAGTTTGTGGGTTTCAGTACACCAGGCCCATTTATTTTATTTTTTTTATAGAATTCAATTATATACAGAAAATGTGGAACCCCAGGGCTAAGGTTCGAGGACGAGGACGAGGGCGTGGGCATGGGCGTGGGCAGTCAATTACTGCAGGGGGCAGAGGCCGTGGTCCTGGGCAGGGTGAGACAGTACCTGCTGATGAGGGAGCTGTGGAGCGCCGCAGAGCTACACTCCCTAGCTTCATGTCTCAACTTACAGGGACACGTGGTAGAGGACTGTTGAAACCACAACATTGCGAACAGCTGATCTCGTGGATTGCGGATAATGCTTCAAGTAATTTGTCCGCCAGTCAGTCTTCCACGCAGTCCACCCACGTTACCCAATGGAGCACTCCTCTGGCTCCTCCACCTCAACCTCCTTCCCCCCAGTCTGCCCCCTCCCAGGAAAATTTGGAATGCGATCCGGCATACTCTGAGGAACTGTTTTCTGGACCCTTCCCAGAGTCACAAACCACTTCTCAGGTTGCTGCTGACCTCGTTCCCGATGCCCAAGTTTTCCAACTGTCACAGTCTGTGGGTGATGATGATGATGACAATGTTGACTTACTGGAAGAAGTGTGTAAAGAGGTGTCGGACGATGAGGACACACGGTTGTCAGACAGTGGTGAAGTTGTTGTCAGGGCAGGAAGTCCGAGGGGGGAGCAGACTGAGGAATCGGAGGATGACGAGGTGACTGACCCAAGCTGGGTTAATAAGCCGAGTGAAGACAGTGCTTCTGAGGCGGAGGCGAGTGCTGCACCAGAACAGGTTGGAAAATGCAGTGGTGTGGCCAGAGGCAGAAGCAGGGCCAGAGCTGGTGCATCAGCAGCAACTGTTTCACGTAGTGAAGCTCCCGTTACGAGGCCTAGATGTTCCAAGTCTGGAGGTTCTTTAAAGAAAGTGAGGATGACCGACGGACTGTGGTGTTCAACCTGTGCCACACCAGGATCAGCAGGGGTGCCACCACTACTAGCCTAACCACCACCAGCATGCGCAGGCATATGAGTGCTAAACACCCTACTCAATGGAACCAAGGCCGTTCACCTCCTGCGGGTCACACCACTGATTCTTCCCCTGTGTCACTCTCTGCCTCTGCTAGTCAACCCCCTGCCCAGTACCCCGGCATGAGCGCCTCCGGCCGGAAAACCACACCTTCGCTTCCACGATCCTCCACAGCGTCCACCAATGTGTCCAAGCGCAGCGTTCAGCTGTCTTTACAACAGACGCTGGAGCGCAAGAGGAAGTACAGTTCCACCCACCCACATGCCCAAGCCCTCAACGTCCACATCTCCAAATTGCTGAGCCTGGAGATGCTGCCCTATAGGCTGGTAGAGACCGAGGCCTTTCGCAATCTCATGGCGGTTGCTGCCCCTCGGTATTCGGTCTCCAGCCGCCACTATTTTTCCCAATGTGCCGTCCCATCCCTACACCAGCACGTGTCACAGAACATCATCAGTGCCCTGACCAACGCTGTTTCTGAGAAGGTCCACCTAACCACGGACACGTGAACAAGTGCTGACGGGCAGGGACATTATATTTCACTGACCCTGGGGCCGCTCATGTACTGCCCACACCGAGGATTGCGGGGCATACCTCGGTCACGGTCTCAAAAGGCACATTGCCCAAGAGCTGTTACAGGGCATCACGGCGCAGACCGATCTGTGGCTGGCACCGCTGAACCTCAAGCCAGGCATGGTTGTGTGTGACTACGGGCATAACCTGGTGGCGGCTCTGCAACTCGGCAGACTGAAACCTGTGCCATGCCTGGCCCACGTGTTCAATCTCATAGTTCAGTGGTTCCTCAAGACATACCCCAATCTGTCTGATTTGCTCACCAAGGTGCGCCGCATCTGTGTGCATTTCCGCAAGTCGAACACAGATGCTGCCACTCTCAGGGCAGCGCAGCGCCGCCTACAACTGCCCGCTCACCGACTGTTGTGCGACGTGCCCACGAGATGGAATTCCACATTAAACATGTTATCCAGAGTTTACCAGCAGCGCAGAGCGATTGTAGACTGCCAGATGTCATCTTCCACCAGAACTGGTAGTCAGGTCTCTCAGATTCCTCAAGTCTACAATGAGGAGTGGATGTGGATGTCTGATATCTGCCAGGTGTTGAGCAACTTTGAGGAGTCAACACAGATGGTCAGCGGCGATGCCGCCATTATCAGCCTCACCATCCCGCTGCTTTGCCTGTTGAAAAACTCACTGCTCAGCATCAAGTCGGATGCTTTGTGCTTGTCACAAGAGACGGTGGAGGAAGATACGTCGCTTGATAGCCAGAGCACCCTCCATTCTGTTTCTCAGCACGTATCGGAGGAGGGGGATGAGGATGAGGAGGAAGAGGAGGAGAATGTCGGCGAGACAGTAGAGGGTACCAGTGCTCAGTCCTTAACTCTTGAGCGTGTATGGGCTGAAGAGGAGGACTTGGAGGAGGAGGAGGAGGAGGAAATGGAGAGTCAGGCCAGTGAGGAGAGGGAATTCTTACGTGTTGGAACTCTGGCGCACATGGCAGACTTCATGTTAGGCTGCCTTTCCCGTGACCCTCGCGTTAGAAGAATTTTTTCAAACACCGATTACTGGGTGTTCACTCTCCTGGACCCACGGTACAAGCAGAACCTTTCCACTCTCATCCCTGCAGAGGAAAGGAGTATGAGAGTGAATAGATATCAACAGGCCCTGGTGCACTAGCTGAAACAATTCTTCCCATCTGACGCTGCTAGCGGCAGAGGGCATGGTTCTGTGGGCCAAGTAGCGGGGGAGAGGAGACGAGCAGGCAGCTTGTCCAGCACTGGCAGGGGAACGCTCTCCAAGGCCTTTGCCACTTATATGTCACCCCAGCAAGACACTGTCACCTGTCCCCAGTCTAGGCAGAGTAGGGGGGAGCTGTACAGAAAGATGGTGAGGGAGTACCTAGCTGACCATACCAACGTCCGTAGCGATCACTCTGCTCCATACAACTACTGGGATTCAAAGCTGGACACGTGGCCTGAACTGGCGCTGTACGCTTTAGAGGTGCTGACCTTCCCTGCCGCTAGCGTGCTGTCAGAGCGGGTATTCAGTGCAGCTGGTGGCGTCATCACCGATAAGCGTACACGCCTGTCAACTGACAGCGCTGACAGGCTGACGCTTATTAAAATGAACAAAGCCTGGATTTAACCGGAATTCAAATCTCCTCCGGGGGAAAGCAGCTAAAGATTTAAATAACTTATGTATCCGATTCCTCTTCTCTGCTCCTCCTCCTACTCCTCCTCCTACTCCTCCTCCTCCTCCTCCTACATATCGTCTTTGCCTAACGCTGACCCAAAAAAACGCCATTTTTTAGAGGTCCAACTGGCACTCTCAATTTTTCCAGAGGTCCACCTACAGGCCATCTCTCCAAAACAATTTTCCGGAGGTCCACCTACAGGCCCTCTCTCCAAACAATTTTTCCGGAGTTCCACCTACAGGCCCTCTGTTCAAACAATTTTTTCGGAGGTCCACCTACAGGCCCTCTCTCCAATTCCAGTTTCCAGTTTTATTTGCGCAAACTGCATACATTTTTATTTTTGGGATAGGTGTGAAAAATAATATTACTTGCAAATCTATATTGCCCAACATTGGATACGGTAGCAAGTAGAAGACCAAACACATGCTGCCCACAGGGTTCCGCAAATTCCTGGTCCACCCGCAAATTCCTTGTCCACAATGTCAAGGTTCTGTTGATGAGCAACAAGTCCTTCTGTACTGAAATCGCCGACAAAGTCTCCATCTAAGAACCTACAGACCATTGTGGAGAGAGCGGCACAGCTCGCCATCAAAGTGACGAACCCCTAAGCCAGACTGCGCAGAGAAGATAACGAATAAATATCTCTGTGGTTATTTTTGCTAAATAAAAGTTAAATAAACCCCCCAAAAAATTCATCTGTTCCTGTGCCTGATCCACCCAAGTTGAATCTTTCCCATCCTGAGAAATTCCCCCCCAAGGAGTCTCCACTGTAACTTGCTTCCCATACAACTACCTCACCCCCTGACACCTGTGTCTCGCCATTGTCCACCACCTCCTCAGACAACACTGGTAAATCAGCACACGGAAACAGCAAAAGGTCTTGTGAATTGGGGCAGAGAATGTTCTGGGCTAGCACATCAGGGAAGGGGTGACTATGGGGTTCCAGGGAGTACGTGACCACATGCAATATCCATTTAAAAGTCATGCCACACTTGATCGAGCTCATAATTGACAATTGTACCGGGTTGGGGTCCTGCGTCGTCATTCTAACTACACCCGGCTGTTGTCACCACCACACACGCTAGCCCAGGGGGCACTCCTTTGGCTCTTCCAGCGAAACCTCCTTCCCACCACCCTGCCCCCCACCTACAGGCCCTCTCTACAAACAATTTACCCGGATAGGGGACGTCTTAGATATTTTACAGATTTTTGTTTGGTTCTTCTTTTATTTCCCTCCTGACCTGTGATAGGCAGAGCATGGACACTTCCCCTTAGCTGCAGTGGGAAAGACACTCCCCTGGCCAGAGCAAGCTCTTTTTCCATTTTCCATGGTCGAAAAATCCATAAAATATAAGGTCCCAAGATAGGGGACGTATACGGTATTAAACTGAGAAGAATCGATACCGCACCGGTTGATGCAACAGTTTTTCAAAATCCATTCCGGCTGTTGTCACCACCACACACGCTAGCCCAGGGGGCACTCCCCTGGCTCTTCCAGCGAAACCTCCTTCCCCCCCACCTACAGGCCCTCTCTCCAAACAATTTCCCCGGTAGGGGGACGTATTAGATATTGTACTGATTTATTTTTTAGATGCTTGGGAAGCAGCTATGCTCACCACTATACATCCAACAGCCACAGCAACTGATAAGAACAGATACTAAACTTGATTTTAGCTGCAGTGCCAGCATGAGCATTGGTGTCACCTGCAGGCGGTGATGGACCTTCGTTGCACCTAGTTGGGTGCTTCCCTAACATGTGATGGGTATTTGCATCTCCTTTCTTGGTCTGGGTGAGCACAATTGCCATGAGGATAACCACCAGGTTGTTGCCTGAGAATTTAGGAGAAATGGTGGGATTAAGCAGCCTCAGAGGCATCCATGCATGCTGCCCCTGCTGTTTCGTGTCCATTTCCGTGGTGTTTCCATCATTTTCTGAGGTTTCCAGGTTTTCACCCAGCCTTCCCTAGGCAGAGCCTTGGTCCCCTGCAAAAAATGCTCGAGTCTCCCATTGACTTCAATGGGGTTCGTTACTCGAAACGAGCACCCGAGCATCGGGAAAAGTTCGACTCGAATAACGAGCACCCGAGCATTTTAGTGCTCGCTCATCTCTAATTATGATCAATGATTTTCTTTACATGCTATACATATTGTTATTGTCTTCCTGCTACTTATTTTAAAGGTTCATAAACCATGATCCTTTGGGTCAGATATCTGTATCTTTTCAGCTCTGATAAATAAATATTGATAATAGTTAATAATTTACATAATTTGTTGATAATTGTTAACATTAATAAAGTTTATAACTGGGGTCTTGGCAAGAAGCCATATCATGGAAGTCTGACTGATCTTTGTAGTGTTAACCTGGTTTCTCTTCAGGATCAAGCTGTTTCAGGGTGCAGGAACTAGATAGTGCAAGTTGAATACTCCCCAGACTCACACTTCCCCACTGCGATGCTCAGCTGCTCTGTGGTGCTATCTATGTCCTGATGTGGTGCACGCTTATATTACTAACACCTTACACTTCCACTACTAGCTAACTGCATGCAGGTGTTTAGCAGGATCTGTCTCCAGCAGAAGCTTGTTCCCAGCATGCAATTTTTTTTCATCTTTGTTACTACTTTCTTTAAGTCTGCAAGGCACCGTGATGTATCATATCAGGCATATATGCTATCACTACAGCTTGAAACCTGCACAATTAGACACATGACCAAAAAGTCCTCGTGCAGGTAAGAGTATATTATCCAATGCAATAAAACAAATAGCCACTAAGTGTTAGCATAAACTCAGTTCTGTGTACAACGTATACAGTGGCATATATTTATATCAGTGTTTCTCAACCTGAAGTACATGTATACTAATGTGTACGCACGTGGGGTCAATGGGTATGTCAGAAGTAAAAAAAAACAATCTAAGACTGGCATATTGTCAGGCAATATTTCATTGCCGGTTGCTAGGTATAATAAAAAGGTGACATGACTATGTATATGCCATTACACAAAAAAAGGTTAACTTCTGGAGAAAAGCCCATTAAAATGTGTGTGTGCACTAGTCCATGTCATCAAAGATGTGCAGTTGTTTTTTGGCTAGTTGTTTTTTGGGGGGCTTTTAACAAGTTCAAAGGGATTTGAAAATTATATATCCACTGAATATCCCTCAATCAGATACACTGCAGTAAATCAATCAATGGACAGTGCCAATTAAATATTTATGGTACTTGTCCCCTTATTAATTGACTTTCCAGTCACCTATAAGGGATTTAGGTTATGAACCATAAGGGTCACTCAGAAACCCAACCCATGAGCTAAAAGTATAAAACATGTTTGACCCAAAGAATTGTTCTTGTTTTTTGAGGGCAGTCAAGACTGGAATACTGAATGAATCAATTTGCTCTAAAGGCAAATAAGGTACAGAATTTTTCTTTAGGTCTCCTGTTATTTTATCACTTTTATTTTTTAACTTTTTCTTTTTTATACTGTACCTTTTTGTATTAAAGCTTTTAAAAAAATCACAGAAATTTTTTTTAAAAAAATCCTGCACGATATAATAAATAATAGTGGATGTCAGTGGCTACATTTATATAAATAAATCACAGAAAAAAATAGTTAATGCACTAACAAAATAGATGCAAATATATATATATAAACTAAGCCCTCATTTTGATATGATAAAATTTGAGACTCTTAGCAAATATATTTTGATCAAAACATATCTGTTAGTGCATTAACTATTTTTTCTGTGATTTATTAAAGCTTTAAAACTTTAATGTTCAGTACTCGTAGGTCTAATACCCATAGCTTTCCAAAGAGTAATGCCTGAAAGCAGTGTGTGTCGGTATCTACTTGTGGATGATAGGGAAAGTTCATCAATAGTTAATTCCTGGAGAGCCTATTTAATTCAACCTTCCTAACGATACAAGAGTCACAAGTAACTTCAGTAGGAATACAGTAAGTTATTATTGAGTATTAACATATTCTACACATAAAGCAAGTTCTACAGGTTGGTGAGAATCCCAGCAGTGGTGACCCAAGGGATTGCACATTTGTCAACTATCTTGTGGATAGTTGATACATGTGTTTTGATACATGTGTCCTAAAGGGGCTGCCTTGGTGAAAATGGGAATATATCCAGGTTTAGCTCTAAACTCGGACAACCCATTTTGTTTGTTTGTTGGTGTAACATGAAAAAATGTGAACAATTTCAAAGAGTATGAATACTTATAGTACAGTTATATTACAATATTACAGTTCAGTTCTAAAAAATATGTTTTCAAAGTGAAATCCTCTTAAAGAGATAAGAAAATGCTAAAAATTAATAAAGTTAATGACAATATGAAAAATGTACGGTTAGATATTTGGGCACTGTCTACTTAACTGTATGAAAACCATACAATGCAGTTATTGTTTCATTTAAGTTGAACAACGTTTAAAAAAATAAAGATCTAAAATTATCTTAAATGAAATGCTACCACAACATGATGCCTTAGATGTCTTCAACCTCTTCTGCAAAAAGCATAGGAGACGCATTTGAAACAGAAACTTTACAATTATATGCAGGGAGGCAAAAACTAAAAAGTCCCTCTAGTACTTAAACTGCAACTATGAAAGCTGGATGCTTTTGCAATTCAAAGCTTGTGCTATAATGCTAATTGCAGTGTCTTTTAGCTTCTACCACTTGCTTCTCACTTTAGTGTCAAAAGAAATCACAATTGTGACTAGATGGTACCTTAATTCAGCACAATTGGAGGCAAAATGGGATTTATTATATAAAATGGAAAGTTTAACATGCATTAAAAGGACACATCTGGTCTCTACACACCTTCAAGATTTCAAATATCCAAAGGATTGGCAACTACTGTACATTGTTGTTTAACAGATTGTCATAATGAGCTGTTCACAGAGCCATGTCTTAGGCACTGTTTGACAGACAGCCTGTGAAATCCTATAGACTGCAATAGTATTTTTGTTGTAGTCCATGATACAAGCAATTAGAAGATTGCAAGTACAAGTCCCCTATAAAGACTAAAAAACTACATAAAAACATTTTTTAAAAATTAAAATCTCTCTTTCCAAATTTTGCATATAAAAATAAAAAATAAACATAATAGGTGTGTCCAAAATGTCCAAACTATTAAAATATAGAAATATTTAGTATTAGCGCTGAATGCCATAATGGAAAGAAGCCATTATTTTGATCATTTTGCCCCTCCAAAAAACATAAATTATAACTGATACAAAAAAATCAAATATACCCCAAAAGCTCATCCAAAAGCGTCCGAATATGGCAATGTGATGGAAAATTTTATTTTTTCAACGGTGTTTATTTCTTTAAAGTAGTAAAGTAGTGATAAAATCTATATAATCATACTGATCCACAGAATAAGCTCATCATGTCATTTTTTCAGTATAATGAATGCCATTAAAAAGCTGAAAAACCAAGGTGAAATGCATTTTTTTTTTAATTTTAGCTAACACAGAATTTTCCCCTTCTTTCAATAGAAGATATAGTTAGTTAAATAATACAACTTGTACTGTAAAAAGTAAACTCTCATAAGGCTGTGTGAATTAAAAATTTAAAAAGTTAGAGGTCAGAGAGGAAAAAACAAAACTTGGCCCAGTCAAGGGGTTAAAAAGAAATCTCTTATGCACAGTCAGCTCTCCAGAAAGAAAGGAGAATCTCCTTGCTTTCTCATTCTCTGGATCAGTTGTGCTCCCAGTAGCCATATCTCCCTAATTGGCAAAGTTGTAAAACCATTGTAAAACCTCTTTGATATCAGCTTTTAAATAATGTTAAAGGTTTTTTTAATATTGTCTACAACAAGTTATGCCTAAATATGGATACACCTTCCCTTTTCAACAGATTTGCATTTTTTATCAGTACACTCGTAATTAAATTCACATGAAAAAAATTTACATTTAGCTCAGGTAATAATTTCTGGTGCAAAATTGACAGAAGATCTCAGTTCATGCTAGGGAAGATAATTTTCATCAAGCAATATCAAAAGCATTCAGTTTCTTGAATTGGCTGTAAAATCTAGATCTTTGTGTATAACAGATGTTCGTTAATTATTGAGATCAAGACTCACCTTAACCTCTGGCCTTAATTGGACAAAATATTGCACATTTATGAGCTCTATTCATTTAAATAATCTCGATGTTAGCTGTATAATATCAATAGAAATGTCTACCTTGCAGTCTTGGGAAACAGTTATTTTTCTTGAGGTTCCATCTGCAGTTACTAGATTATACAAACTGCAGCCGTGGGAATTAATGGACGATTTCTGCTGACAACATTGTCATAGGCCAGGGATGTATTTCCAATAAAGACAAATTTAATGCTAGTAAATAATTAAAAAAATATTTCTAAGATGTTTTGAAAACAGATGAGCAAATTGATTCTACACAGATCAAATTTGTTATGAATTTCCCACAAAATTCAAATTTAGGAGAATCTGAATATTTTGTGATTTGTTCTGCATGAATCACTTAAAATAGTGGCCACCATTTACAGCTTAAAAGACAGAGAAAAAGACATCTGCAACCAAAAGGGATATTTTTTTTATTCAATTAAAAAAATCCAACAATGCAGTGTTATCGGTTAACCCATAGTCATATCTGTTACTGTCACATTCCTATTACCAGTGCTGTTAAAGAGCTTGAAAGGGGTTGGATACAATCTTAGGAGACCCCAGAGAGTCATGCATAACTTTTCAGGGAAATCAGTGCACTTTCAGATCTGGTCAAATTTATTTGGACCAAATCAAATTTAACAGTTGATCAACTGAACTAGACCCAAAACTAATATTGGGAAATTTGCTCATCTTTAGTTATGAGGTATTAAACAAAAAAGTAACTAAAACAATTTTGACTGACAAGACTGGATGTTTGTATGGACACATTGTAATTGCAGTAATTGCAGACCTTATATTACCTTTCAAAGGAGAATACATAAAATACAACCGCACACTGCTGCCAGATAAAGCACAAAATGCCATAATGATATAGAGTATTCCAAAGCTCATGCTATGCTTGTTTGATAAATAGAGACTCTTGGCAAATATATTTTGTACAAAATTATCTGAACCCATTCACCGGATCATCAAGGTGGTCTCTGCAGAATGGGAACCTAACACTATGTCCTACCTGTTACGTGCCAGACTTGGCTTCCATATAATCAGGGGGTGTTTTGTTCCACATGCATGTAATGTCCACTTGCCTTTTGCCATTTCTGGTGCTTCAAAGGCCTCCCCTAGTTCAGGAGTGCAGACACTAACATGCATGCCGAATCACTCGGCTTTATAGTTGCACTGATTAAAAACCAACCTGTGGGGCAAATGGGCTGGTCAGGAGTGCATGACCAAATGGAGTAGCCACACCTCCAGTACAAACTTGCAAAGGAAAAAAAAGAAATTTCAGTCAGCACATCCCAGAGTGCAGGTGCTGGTTGCTATGGCTAAATACATGTCAAAGGAGAATACATAAAATATAACCGCACACTGCTGCCAGATAAAGCACAAAATGCCATAATGATATAGAGTATTCCAAAGCTTTGACTAATATTATTCTAGTTATTGAATACAAAATTTGACTCTAGTGCAATTTGTCTAATTTACAATGCTACTGTTCATGATGTATTAGCAAATAAAAATCTTTCATTATAATATATTGGGCTTGGGTTTATCAATGTGAAGGCAGTACTGCTGCTTCTTCTTAATAAGTGCACAACAGGTTGTGACTGATGATAACATACAATCAAAAACAGTATAATATGCTGACAATACCATTAAAGCCTCTACCTAAAAAAGTTACAGCAGATGCTTCTGTAACAGCAATAACAGTAGCCACAGATATAAGACAGGTAAGATAGTGAAATATGTAATGAAATAAATCCCTTACCCACACAAAAGCGATATGATTTAGCTGCTTGCCGATTCAAATGTAAATCATTAGCAGATGTTACTTGCAACATCATGATATCCATTTTCACCATGATGATCTTTACCTGGGAGATCAGTGGCAATAGTTGGGTTGTAATACACATCTCTGCTCCTGACTTCAATGTTGAAATTAGAGTAAACTCCTTCAGTGCTGCAATTAAACGTTATCACAGCACTGTACAAGAAGAGAAGTCCCCTTGTAATGCTGACGGCATGGTAACCAGTAGATGTTGTCACCACTGAGAGAGTCCAAGACTTGTAAAAAGTCTCTACTCTCCAGGACTATCCTATATGTATTCCTATTAGGGTAAACTTGTAGTGGCACAATCACAGAAAAAAAAAAGTGGTCTCAAATGGCAGAAAATGCTCAAAAACCCCAAATGCTGTAGCGCATTTATAACCGGGGGAGCAAATCCTGCACATGTGGTCCGCTGCGGAATGCAATCCCCAGCAAAAATACATACAATGGAGAATGCCTGAAGCGGACCACATGTACCACAAAAAAAATCCTACACAGGATAGCCAAATGTGCGGATGTGACAAGCTATATAAAACAAAAATTCACAGAAGAAGAACATACCGGAGCCCGAGCACCCCGTCAAGGTATCTCAAGTGGCACGGGACCTAATGCTAACCCTACTATGGTATAAGTAATTACAGATAGGGGCATGAAGTCCGACACACAGCAACCAGCTCCCAGTTACCTCCAGCAGTGGCCCCTGCTCTGTACATATTTCTGCTGGCATGCATAAAAATAACATAGTAACATAGTTTATAAGTAACATAGTTTATAAGGCCAAAAAAAGACATCTGTCCATCCAGTTTGGCCTGTTTTCCTACAAGTTGATCCAGAGGAAGGCAAAAAAAACCCTGTGAGGTAGAAGCCAATTTTCCCCACTTTAGGGAAAAAATTCCTTCCTGACGCCAATTAGGCAATCAGAATTACTCCCTGGATCAACGACCCAGCTCTAGTAACTATAACCTGTAATATTATTACCCTCCAGAAATACATCCAGGCCCCTCTTGAACTCTTTTAGTGAACTTACCATCACCACTAGAGATGAGCGAGTAGTGTTCGATCGAGCCGGTATTCGATCGAATACTACGCTATTCGGCATACTCGATTTCAATCGAGTATAACGGCGATGGCGCACTTAGAATTCGTTTCCCCTCCCACCTTCCCTGGCGCTCTTTTTCCACCAATCAACATGCAGGGGGGGTATGACAGGCACGCTGAGCACGCTGGCAGCGCGAAAACAGCGTCTACATGGATTGACTGGAAAAACCATGTGACCTCGAATATTAAAAACTCAGCTCTTCCTGCTCGTACGCATATGCTGCGTGAACTTAGTCAGGGACAGAGGCTGGAGAAGGGACAGACAGGTTTTAGCAGTTGGACAGGCAGGAGCGTGATTAAAAGCCCTTATCAGGGCTACTATAGTGCACTACAGTGATAGCTTTACTACAAGATACACTTTACAGAGAACGGCTGCCGTATTCAGGGATAGCTGCTGGAGTAGGGACAGAGAGAGGCATTAGTGGTGTATTAGGTGCTCTGCTACATACCAAACTATATTTGGCACTACTGTTCAGCGTTCTTTTTGGCTGAAAAACCCTGTTATATAACTAGTGTGTATATGCACCATCTGATCTGGCAGTATACGGCTGTGAATTTTATTTTATTTTTTTAAATACAGTTTATTTGGCTCTAGTGTTCTGGGTTCTGTGTGCCTGCAATACCCTTTTTGTATACCAGGTGTAAATACCCACCGTCTGTTCAGTTAGTACACGGCTGTGTACCTTGAAATATACAATATCTAGGCCATTTAATTGGCCACTGTACTGTGCGTTCTCTTGCTAAATTATTTCACATACCTGGTGTAAATACCCACCGTCTGTTCAGTTAGTACACGGCTGTGTACCTTGAAATATACAATATCTAGGCCTTTTAATTGGCCAACTGTACTGTGCGTTCTCTTGCTAAATTATTTCACATACCTGGTGTAAATACCCACCGTCTGTTCAGTTAGTACACGGCTGTGTACCTTGAAATATACAATATCTAGGCCTTTAATTGGCACTGTACTGTGCGTTCTCTTGCTAAATTAATTTCACATACCTGGTGTAAATACCCACCGTCTGTTCAGTTAGTACACGGCTGTGTACCTTGAAATATACAATATCTAGGCCATTTAATTGGCAACTGTACTGTGCGTTCTCTTGCTAAATTAATTTCACATACCTGGTGTAAATACCCACCGTCTGTTTCAGTTAGTACACGGCTGTGTACCTTGAAATATACAATATATAGGCCTTTAATTGGCAACTGTACTGTGCGTTCTCTTGCTAAATTATTTCACATACCTGGTGTAAATACCCACCGTCTGTTCAGTTACTACACGGCTGTGTACCTTGAAATATACAATATCTAGGCCATTTAATTGGCCACTGTACTGTGGCGTTCTCTTGCTAAATTATTTCACATACCTGGTGTAAATACCCACCGTCTGTTCAGTTACTACACGGCTGTGTACCTTGAAATATACAATATCTAGGCCATTTAATTGGCCACTGTACTGTGCGTTCTCTTGCTAAATTATTTCACATACCTGGTGTAAATACCCACCGTCTGTTCAGTTAGTACACGGCTGTGTACCTTGAAATATACAATATCTAGGCCTTTTAAATTGGCCACTGTACTGTGCGTTCTCTTGCTAATTATTTCACATACCTGGTGTAAATACCCCACCGTCTGTTCAGTTACTACACGGCTGTGTACCTTGAAATAATACAATATCTAGGCCATTTAATAGGCCACTGTACTGTGCGTTCTCTTGCTAAATTATTTCACATACCTGGTGTAAATACCCACCGTTCTGTTCAGTTAGTAACACGGCTGTGTACCTTGAAAATATACAATATCTAGGCCATTTAATAGGCCACTGTACTGTGCGTTCTCTTGCTAATTATTTCACATACCTGGTGTAAATACCACACCGTCTGTTCAGTTACTACACGGCTGTGTACCTTGAAATATACAATATCTAGGCCATTTAAATAGGCCACTGTACTGTGCGTTCTCCTTGCTAAATTATTTCACATACCTGGTGTAGAATACCCACCGTCTGTTCATTTACTACACGGCTGTGTACCTTGAAATATACAATATCTAAGGCCATTTAATAGGCCACTGTACTGTGCGTTCTCTTGCTAAATTATTTCACATACCTGGTGTAAATACCACCGTCTGTTTCAGTTACTACACGGCTGTGTACCTTGAAATATACAATATCTAGGCCTTTTAATAGGCCACTGTACTGTGCGTTCTCTTGCTAAATTATTTCACATACCTGGTGTAAATACCCCACGTCTGTTCAGTTACTACACGGCTGTGTACCTTGAAA
>ONZH01028984.1:0-13205 GCA_900303285.1 Rhinella marina
TCCACTTCTTCCCATGCAGAATTGCCAACTTGCAGCAACCACTCAGACTTCTGTCAGTAGCTGGAAGCAGTGTAGCACAGCAGTCGGTAAGCGGCAACATGCCATGCTGAAGCTTAATTTGCCTGGGTGACAAACAGCACACCGCCGCAGAACTGTGGCATGGCATAAGGGAACAGGCTGACCTGTGGCTCTCGCCAGTCAACCTACAGCCAGGCATGGTTGTATCCGATAATGGCCGCAACTTGGTAGCGGCTTTGGAGCTGGCCAACCTCCCACACATACCATGCCTGGCCCATGTATTCAACTTAGTGGTTCAGCGGTTTCTGAAAAACCTACCCCAATTCGCCTCAGCTACTGGTGAAGGTGCATCGCCTGTGTGCACTTTTCTGCAAGTCACCGACAGCTTCAGCCGGCCTGGCAACGCTGCAGCAGCGATTGCGGTAGCCAGCTCTCCGACTGCTGTGCGTGCTGTGCGATGGAATTCCACCTTCCACATGTTGAGCAGGCTTTGTGAGCAGCAGAGAGCAGTAAAAGAATACCAGCTGCAACACGGTCGGCGTCTTTCTATTCAACTTCCGCTCTTCACAAGCGACGAATGGGCATTGATGTCTGACCTCTGTGAGGTGTTATGCAACTTTGATGAATCTACACAGATGGTGAGCGGCGATAATGCAATTATCAGCGTAACCATCCCACTTCTGTGTCTACTTAAAAGCTCGCTGCTCACAATAAAGGCCGATGCTCCGCGTGTGGAAGAGGTGGAAATGGGGGAAGACCCTACACAGGGTGATAGCCAGAGCACCCTTGATTCGTCTTCTCAGCGCCAATTGGAGGAGGAGGAGACGTTTGCCACCACTACTGGGCTGAAGAGGAGGAAGAGGACAAGGAGGATATTGAGAGTCATGCTCATAGTGGGGAGAGCGAAGCTTTGTCTGTTGGGACTCTGGCACACATGGCTGACTTCATGCTATGCTGGCCTTTCCCGTGACCCTCGCGTTATACGCATATTAGGCAACACCGATTACTGGTTGTTCACCCGTCTCGACCCCCGCTACAAAAAGAACTTCCCATCTCTCATTTCTGTGGTGGAGAGGACGAGTAAAATGTTGCAATACCAGAAAGCTCTTGTCGAAAAATTGCTCCACAAATTTCCATCTGACAACGCTGGCGGCAGAGTACGTAGTTCCTTGGCCACCCAAGGGGGGAGACAAGGGGAACACACAGCAGTTCCAACAAAGGCAGGGCGACACTCTCTAAGGCCTGGGACAGTTTTATGACACCCCGCCAGCACCTGATGAGCGGCCTAGTGTGACAAGGAGGGAAAAGTTTTGGAAGATGGTAAAGGAGTACGTAGCTGGCCGTGTCAACGTTCTCAGCAATCCCTCTGTGCCGTATAATTATTGGGTGTCTAAGCTGGACACGTGGCACGAACTGGCGACCTACGCCTTGGAGGTGCTGGCCTGCCCTGCCACCAGCGTTTTGTCTGAGCAGGTATTTAGTGCCGCTGGGAGCATAATTACTGATTAGCGCATGCGCCTGTCATCTGACTATGCTGACAGGTTGACTCTTATCAAAATGAACAAGGCCTGGATTGCCCCTGACTTCTCTATTCCACCAGAGGAAAGCGGCTTAACATGAAGGAACCTTAAATCTGGCTTTTAGGGTGTATTGAATAAACTGTATTATCATGTACCCCCTTCCTCTTCTCGTCCTCTTCCTCCATCATATGAAACTGCTTATTAGGCTGCCCTCGAAGTCCACCAGCTGAGCCTGCACCCTCATTTTTTAGCCGGTCAGCTCACCAGCTGGGCCTGCAACCATAATTTTTTAGCCGGGCAGCTCACCAGCTGGGCCTGCACCATAATTTTTTAGCCGGTCAGCTCACCAGCTGGGCCTGCACCATAATTTTTTTGCCTGTCAGCTCACCAGCAGACCCTCAACCATAATGTTTCACACGCTCAGCTCTGCTACATGTCACACATAATGTTTCAGACGGTCAGCTAAGCTGCATGTCAAAATTAATTTTTAACACGCTCAGCTCTGCTACTTGTCACTTATAATGTTTCAGACGTTCAGCTAAGCAGCATGTCACCCTTAAATTTTTTTTACGGTCAGCTAGGCAGCAGCGTGTCAACCTTAAATTTGGGACAGTTTGATGGGCAGCAGCGTGTCACCCATAAATTTTTTTTTTTGGTGTTCTGCTCGGCAGCAGCGTGTCAACCTTAAATTTGGGACAGTTTGATGGGCAGCAGCATGTCAACCTTAAATTTGGGACAGTTTGATGGGCAGCAGCATGTTAACCTTAAATTTGGGACAGTTTGATGAGCAGCAGCGTGTCACCCGTAAATTTTTTGGACGTTCTGCTTGGCAGCAGCGTGTCAACCTTAAATTTGGGACAGTTTGATGGGCAGCAGAGTGTCACCCTTAAATTTGGGACTGTTTAATCGGTAGCAGCGTGTCACACGTAAATTTTTTTGACATTCTGGTCGGCAGCGCCGTGTTAACCTTAAATTTGGGACAGTTTGATCGGCATCAGCGTGTCACCCTTAATTTTTTAGACTCAGCAGCAGCATGTCACCCATATTTTTTTTTTTTTTAAACACATTTTATTTCAATTTTTTTTGTGTAAGACAGAACAATGGGTACAAACAGACTTCATATCCAAACGGAATTGGACAAATGTAAGCATACATTAGGCAAGGTAGTGCCAGTCAATCATAATGTACATACCCTTCAAACAGAAAAGCCTTCACCTGTGACATGTGTGGAGTCAACGTTCATCTCCCCCGCTGGCTCAGAGATATCATCATGGAAAGAGAACAAAGGGACTTTATTAAATGAGAAAGAAGAAACAAAACCAAAACACCTATCTTCCAAATCCTTGATTTTTTTAAGTCAAAGCCCCCAGATTCCCCCTTAGCTGTTGCGTGAGGTACCATTCAGTGTATTGAAACGGTTCCATCAGGGACTGGATCTCCTGTTCCGTAAAAACCTTCACCACATAGGGTATCCATTTTAGGAAGAATTTAGAGGTTAAGGCCTCTTTTTGTCTAACTGTTGTTAGACGATCTAAGCTCAGTAAGCGATGTAATTGCCCCTTAAAAGAGGCCTCATCCGGGACCTGTGGGGAGAGCCAATCCTGTAAGATGGCTCATTTTGTCACCATCAAGATCACATGAGGCAATGGGGGTATTTTCCTGCACATCGTTGACGATTGCAAATCATCTCTAGATATGGACTGAAATATAACCACCAGAGGGTCTTTGTAAAGCGTGAACCCCCATAAGGAATGTATGAACTTTAGCACTTGATCCCAATAGACAACAATCTGGGGGCATGTCCAAATATCATGCCACATGTCCATCTTCGGTGACTGACACTTAGGGCAGGCCCTCAGTCGGTCCGGGATCTGGGATGTAGCAGAGAGGTTAAAACCATATATAGCCTTGTGCATGATCTTGAAGTTAGATTCCCTTCAGCGTTCCGAGACCACGTCTCCTTATCTGCTCCCAACCATGCAAAATGCGCTCAACTACATCGGGGTCCAGTATGACTCTAGACCAATGTTGAAGTAGGGATGAGGCAGGAGCAGTCACCAAGTTGTCCCTGAGTGCACTGTACAGTGTTGAGATAGAGTGTCGGAAACCTGGCCTAGTAACGATGTTATCAAAAGAGATCTGGGTTGTCACTACCTCCACATTCCTCAACCGTTTTTTACAGAATGAGGACAATTGCAGAAATTGAAAGAGTGATCTGTCAGGTAATTTATAAAGGGTGACAAGTTCTTTATAGGAATACCACTTCTTGTGGTCCGGGTCTATAAGCTGGAAGGGTGTGGTTATTCCCTTCTCTTTCCAGAGTAGGAAGGAATGAGGGTCTTGCGCTGGAGGGAATTCAGGGTGCCCCCAAAACGGCATATATCGAGATAGAAAGAAAGGGAGATGGAACCTCTTTCTAACTTCTTTCCAGGTAGCTATGGTGTCCCTCAATAGTACCAAGAGTTTCACCATCCTGGGCAAGCAAGCTCTTTCAATATGTAGTAAAGATATCAAGTTCCACGGTGCCGCCAGATTGGCGTCCAACGGAAGACAGAAATAAAAGGAGGTAGAATGCAGCCAGTCCATCACATGTCTCATAAGAGAAGCTATGTTATATCCCCTTATGTTTGGGAAGTTTATACCGCCAACCCACTTGGTATGCATCAGTTTGTGGAGCGAAATCCGTGGTTTTTTACCAGCCCATATAAAGTGCGTGAAAGCCCTGTGAATATCCTGGATATCCTTATGCTTTAATAGGATAGGGATAGTTTGTAGTTGATATAGCAGCCTAGCAAAGGAGATCATTTTTATCAGATGACACCAACCCAAAAATGAAAGAGGAAGGTTTTTCCATCTGATCAATTCCTGTTTGATCTTATGAAATATCGGGGGGTAATTTAGGGTATATATGCTGGCTGGTGTCTTCCCTATTTTGATACCCAGGTAAGTGATGTGAGAGTTGGAGGGTTTGAGGCCATACCCCAGAGATTCCCAAAAGGAATGGCACATACACTTCCCTAATTCAAGGATCTCACTCTTCCCTGGATTAATACGGTAATCTCTAAATCCCTTTGGGGGTCACTAAAATAGAGCAAGACGTCGTCTGCAAATAAAGTTATTTTGATCTCCTGGGAGCCCACTTTGATCCCTTTATACAAAGAGCACATCTCCAGATATCTACAGTAGCAAGGGGTTCTATAGCTATATTAAAGAGCAAGGGGGATAGAGGGCATCCCTGTCTGGTACCTTTTGCTAGCGGGAAAGGGGCAGATAAGAAACCAGGAGTGTGAATCCTAGCTTTCAGAGAAGTATATAAAGCTGCCAAAAATGTCCTGAATGCCCCTTTAAACCCCATCTTATCCAGTACCTGTCCCAACCAAGGCAACTAGGTAGCAGTTTAATATATGCCACCCTGGAGGCATCTGGTATCGCTCCCGTGGTTAGGATAGCATTATAATATTGATGGAGTCTCTAAGAATCTTATAAAACTCCCCTGGATACCCATCTGGGCCAGGAGCCTTGGAATTATGTAGGTTATTAATGGCCAGCTTAATTTCGGAGTCAGTGATGGGTCTATTTAATTCTGCTAAATCATCCTGAGAGATGGATGGTAAGGATATTTCATTCAATAGGGCAGTGCCATCTTGAGAAGAAGGATCCGTGGTATATAAAGTGGCATAGTATTGTTGCAAGATATCGTTAATTTCAATAGGGTCTGATGTGAGCCGTCCCAGTGCTGACCTCATAGACTGGATGTGGGTAGGTTGATGCCTGCCTTTAGCCAATTTCTCCTCCCTGATTTATTACCAAAGCGGAGCAACTTCTCCTCCATAAAGGATCGATAAAAGCGTTCCTTCCGTTCCATCCAGAGGTCAAATGTATGTTTGGCCGCCACCCACCTGTCTTTCATTTCAAGGGTAGGATTCTGGAGGAAAGAGGTGTATGCATCACGTAAAGAAGAACTAGCTTCTTCGTACTTAACCATTGAGGTACGCTTTATGGAGGAGATATAAGAGATCAAACGTCCCCTGAGAACCACCTTAGCCGTCACCCACATCAGAGCCGGGTCCTGTTTATGTACAGCATTATCAGCCTCAAACTCCAACCACCATCCTCTCACTAGCTCTCTGAAGGATTCATCTTCCGCCATATATGCTGGAAAAGATATCAGTGCCTAGGGGTGAGCTCTAGGATATCCAAGGAAATAGGGGCATGATCAGAGATTACTAGATCATGAATACAAGCATCCACGATTCTGGTTGCCAAGTTGGTGTGGAAAAGGAGATAATCTATGCGCGACCAACTAGAGTGCACATGAGAGAAATGGGTGTACTCCCTGTCATGAGGATGTGAGACACGCCACGCGTCTTGTAGACTACAGGAGTCCATTAACGGGGACAACCGTTTGTCTCTGGGTCTTACTGACAATTTAAGGTTTGTGGAGTTTTTCCTGTCCTCCGCTGGTAGCACCACCATGTTCATATCTCCCCCTACAATCTTATGTTGAACATCATCAGTCAGGATCAAAGCCTCCAAAGACCGAAAGAAGGCAGCATTCTCTCCATTCGGACCATATATGTTGTAGACACTCCAGGTCTCACCCCCCTTCCGAAATCTCAGACGCGTCCAGCGACCTTCTTTAAGGTCAGTGGAGATGTCAATAACCGAGAAGGAGAATTGCTTATGTGTGAGAATTATTGTTCCCCCCTTGTGATGATGTGCAGAGGCCCTGAATATTTGTCCTACCCATTGCTTGCCCAGGCGGTGAAAATTGGCATCAGTCAGGTGTCAGTCTGTGGGAGTCCTGCAGAGTGAGTGAAAACTATGCATGTGCTTTCTTCAAGAGTGCTTGAGAACCAGTGGTCTGCACAACTTAATCTGGATGATCGACAGCCTGGACGAACATTTCACACTTTATCGTGTTCCCCCTCCGGGGAACTGGACCCTCTCACCGAAGGCATACATACAGCTGGACTCATGTCAGAAGACACATGGAGTCAAGACCAAACACCACCCGTATAAACCAAATAACAGGATAAGGAAAGGGATAGAGGACCTCGGGAAGACCTCATGACATATTAAGTGGCCACAAGGACTGGGCAGATAATCCCAGGAAAGGTGCAAGCTCAGCACCAACGGAGCTGGAAAACTAACCCCAGGAGCAACAACAGAATAAAAGCATAGTGACCAAGGTAAAATGTATGAGAACCAGACAGGAAGGAGGGAAGTCAATAAGAAGGGAACCCAGCAACAAAATGTTGCCCTGGCAACCACGGCCTACTAATCAGAATACCAGGACATGAAACATGGATTAACAACCAAATCCGGTCCCGAAGACTCAGGAGTCCCTGCAGAAGTGCTATATCTGGCCGAAGTTTCTTAAGGTGCTTGAGAACCATGGACCATTTCTCGGGTGATCGCAGCCCCTTAACGTTCCAAGATATTATTCTCATAGCAACAAGGAAAAAAAGGAGACGTTAGTAGTTACCAAGGAAACAATCCCCCATGAGAAATCTGCATTTACTGGTCCCGAAGGGTCCGCATCCTGCGAGATGGGACTTAGTCTGGCGTGATATCCATCCTCTATTTGCAACATAGCCCTACCCTCTTTCCCAGTCCCCACCCCTGGCCTTGAGGGATGAAGAGACCCCATCCCAACCCGAGAGATAGTCAACTCCACACATGTCAGACGATATAACAACATAACTGAATCAGGTCCCCAAACCCAATGAAACATTACCCCAACAGGACCAATGAACATTAGCCCCCAACACCCTTTCCCTTCCACTCCCATAACTCCTAATAAGCAGATAATACTCCATATAAGAACTGCAGACAGATGTCCGAGAACCCTCGGTAGTCTGTTACTGTAAGTCAGCCGTTGCGTTGCTCAGCAGCTCCATATCGACTCTTCTTGGCTTGTCTGAATCTCGAAGGCGATGCTGTGAGAGACGAGGCCCGAGATGACATGGGTGATGTTTGTGAACGCCGCAGAGGGTCCGACTTGATTGAAGAAGTCAGCAGAGTCCGCATCGGAGAATCCGGATCTCCGGAGGAAGAAGTAGGTAAGTCATTGGTCAAATAGCGTGCATAGACTTTCTCGGCTTACTCCGATGCAGTGAAGGTACGCACAGTGCCCTCAGATGAGAAAACCTTCAAGGTCGCTGGATATAGCAATTGGAATCTGATCTTTCTGCGGTTCAGAGCTGTGCAGACTGCACTGAATTTGCGTCTTCTCTGTGCGACCTCCACTGAAAAGTCCTCAAACAATAAAACCTTCGCCCCTTTGAATTCCAGCGGCCTTCTCCTTCGCCTGAAAGAAACATCCTGTTTATTATTATAGTCCAGAAAGTGCATAATAATTTGCCTGGGGGTCCCCCTTTGAGGGCGCCTATCACGCCGTGATTTCGGTGACGTGGTAAGGTTAGGATCGGGGCCTATTCTATGCACCCTTTCAATGCAACAGCAATTACTAAGGCCCAATGCCGCGGGGAGATCCTCCTCACATAATTGCTGTAGGTCGGCTTGCTTAACTGACTCAGGTATGCCTACCATGCGGAGATTATTTCTCCAGGACCAATTTTCCAGGTCGTCCAGCTTTGCCGCGACCCTGCGATATTCCTCCTTCAATGTGTCGAGCTGGGCAGAGACGGTAAGTGCTCCATCCTCCACTGCACTGATGCGATGTTCGGCCTCGTCTAGTCTGGCCTTGTTGGTGGAAACCTCCGTTTGCAAGCGGGAGAGGGAGGCTTGCAAAACTGACTCCAGTGTCTTTTGGATATCTGGAGCTAAATGTCTTGCTACATCGATGACCAGTTGGCGATAATCTATACCCCCTTCCGTCAGGTCACCTGTGAGTGTTGGCGAGACATCTTCAGGCTGTGTAGTCACGGCCATCTGCAGCGCGGGGGAGATACCGTCTGGTCCGGCGCCATCTTGAAGGCTGAGGCCGATTCGGAGATACCTTCAGTTGCGGCTTGCTTTTGGGAGCTGTGCAGCAAATAACGTTCCATATGGCGTGGAGGGGGCAAGAGGGTACTTGCCAAGTAGTTTTTGATCCCCGATGGAGACGGATGAGCGGGATATCTGTATGGGCACGAGTTGTGGGAGCGGCGCCTCACACGTCTCTACATCTCAGTGCCGGAACCGGAAGTCGTCACCCATAATTTTTAACACAGTCAGCTCAGCAGCAGAACGTCACCACTATTGTTTTTGCGTGTCAGCAGCAGGCCATCAATCATAATTTTTCTAGGGTGTGTCTGATGCACTCCTTTATGTGTAATAAAGGGCGCATTGAAGTGCCTGTTCATTGTAATTTTTGGCAGCCCTTTCCCTTAGTGCATAGGCTTTATGAGTGTCGGAGTCTCACAATTATACCACAATGTGAATGAGGCCCTCCTTTATATGATATACCGGTTGTATGGGATTGCCTCGTCCGTGTAATTTTTGGCAGCGCTTGCGCTTAACGTACATGTAAATCTATGTTTCCTAACAATATTTCCTATAAAATCGATGTTATCTTGGGTTTTAGGGGAGTATTTTTGTAATTCCGTTAATTCTGTTAATAGCAGCAACTTCGGTGTCCAAGATGCATCCAGACATCCTCCCCATGCTGTTCCCTAACCATTTCTGTGGTGTTCCACCATTTTCTGACGTTTCCCTATGGACCAGACACCCTCCCCTCACCCGAGCAGGGGGTGCCTGGTCTTCTCCCATTGGCTTCCATTATACTCGGGTGCTCGGCCGAGCACTCGAGCACCACCTAGTGTTCGGTCAGAACACCCGAGCACGCGAACATCGGGGTGCTCGATCATCACTAGTTTCTAGTTTCACCTCATTTGGATTTTTTCTAGGTCCCATCTATGTTGTATGCAATATTAAATGATGTCTTTAGAAAGAACAACTTGTCCTGCAAAAAGGTAGCCCTCATATAGCTTTGTGAATGGGGAAAAAACAAACAAACAAACAAAAAACAAACAAACGGATAATTCTGGGAAGGCAGGGAGTGAAAAATAAAAATGCAAACATGGAAAAATCTCCCAGGGTCTGAAAGGATTAAGGACCCATAACATCTTATTTTTCCATCACAGGGCTTTTAATTTTGCAGGTAGGTTTTATTGGTTCAATTTTGGAGTATATGCCACTTTTGAATTGCTTTCTATTCCATTTTTTAAGGGTCTAAGCAGCAGTTCTAGTATTGTGCTTTCTCTTTTTCACAGAATTCACTGTGTGACTTAAATAATTATATTATTTTATAGTTGTTGACTATGGCATCTAAATCTGTGCTATGATATCACTGTACATGTACAGAGGCTGTCTATAACTCCCTGTCGGAATGTAGATGACAAGGAGATAACACCAAAAGAAAAGTATACAATACTGGCTGTTTATGAGGGAAATCTGTTGACATTTTATATGACGGTACTCTGCTGGTGCTTTATTTTGAAGACATCCCTGGTGTTGTGACACTACTGGTATTTTCTATGGTATCTAACAAAAGTCAGAGGCATGGCCTAATAGGTTTCCTTTCGGTGTATGACCATGTATGTTAAAACATTCCACAAGTGATCAAATTAAGAGGTCAGAAACTGTTATAAAACAAAAATAAAATAAAGTTTCTATAATTTGTTATTAAAGGAGTTTTTCTTTGAAAAATATTCTAGTTTTCAAACCAGTACCTGGATCTGAATTCTTTTTGTAATTGCATTTTATTAATCCCTTTACCCATTTTCACGTACAAAATGTATTTTACTGAATTGAAACAGGGATCAAACCCTAAAAATGTGAAGTCCCATAGTGGGACAAATTTAAAAAGTAAATAAAAGTGAAAAAACTGTTTTTTTAATAATAAAAAAATAAAGTTTCAAGTAAAAAAAAGAAAAAACACCCCCTCACTATAAAATAATGTTTTTTAAAAAATAAAAAAACACACATATTGGGCATCGCCGCGTCCGTCACAAAGTCCTCTATAAAAATATCACATGATCTACCACCTCAGGTGAATGCCATAAAAAATTTTTTTTAAAAACTGAGCAAAAATGCCATTTTTTGGAGACCTTACATCACAAAAAGTGTAATTACAAGTGATCAAAAAGACGTATGTACCCCAAAATAGTGCTAATCAAACCGTCATCTCTTCCTGCAAAAAATGACACCCTACCTAAGACAATCACCCAAAAGATTAAAAAAAGGAAACACTAAAACATGATTTTTTTTCTTCAAAAATGCTTTTATTGTGTAAAACTGAAATAAATATAAACAAAGTATGCATGCTAGGTATCACCGCGTCTGTAATAACCTGCTCTATAAAAATATCATATAATTTATGCCCTAGGTGAACACCTTAATATAAAAAAAAAAAAAAACTGTGCCAAAAATGCAATTTTATTTGTCACCTTCATCACAAAAAGTGTAATTCCAAGCGATCAAAAAGTCATACACACCCCAAAATGGTACCAATCAAACCGTCATCTCTTTCTGCAAAAAATAATACTCTACCTAAGACAATCGGCCAAAAGATAAAAAAAATATGGCTTTCAAAAAATGGAGACACTAAAACATGATTTCTTTTTCTTCAAAAAAGCTTTTATTCTGTAAAACTGAAATAAATGTAAAAAAGTAGACATATTAGGTATCTCCATGTCCGTAATGACTTCCTCTATAAAAATATTATATGACTTACCCCCTAAGGTAAACACCATAAAAAAATAAAAATAAAATCTGTGCAAAAAATGCCATTTTTTTGTCACCTTTCATCACAAAAACTGTTATAACAAGCGATCAAAAAGTCATACAGACCCCAAAATGGTACCAATCAGACCAACATCTCTTCCCGCAAATAATGAGCCCCTACATTAGATCATCGCCCAAAAAATAAAAAAAATATAGCTTTAGGAATATAGAGATGCTAAAACATGATTTTTTAAATGCTTTTATTGTGTTAAACTAAAATACATTAAAAAAAGTAGACATATTAGGTATCGCCGCGGCCGTAAAAACTTGCTCTATAAAAATATCACATGATCTAACCCTTAAGGTAAATTTCATAAAAAAAAATAAAATAAAAACTATGCCAAAACGACAATTTTTTTGGTCATTTTGCCACATAAAGTGTAATATTGAGTGATGAAAAAATCATATGTACCCAAAAATGCTACCTATAAAAACGTCAACTCATTCCGCAAAAAATGAGCCCCTACACAAGACGATCGGCAGAAAAATAAAAGAAATTTAGCTTTTTAGAAAAGGAAGACACAAAAACATATTTTTTGTTTTGAAAAATGCTTTATTATGTATAACTGAAACAACAACAAAAAAATACACATATTTGATATTGTTGCGTCTGTATCAACCTGCTCTTTATAAGCAACACATGATTTATCCTGTCAGGAGAACTCTGTAAAAAAACAAAAAATAAAAACTGTGCCACAACAGCCATTTTTTGTTACCTTGCTTCACAAAAAGCGTAATACTGAGCAATCAAAAATCATATGTACCCCAAAATAGTACCAATAAAACTGTCACCTCATCTTGTAGTTTCCAAAATGGGGTCACTTTTTGGGAGTTTCTACTCTGGGGGTGCATCAGGGGGTGTTCAATGTGACATGGAAACTTAAAATTATCCCAGCGACATCTGCCCTCTAAAATCCATATGGCATTCCTTTCCCTCTGCGCCCTGCTATGTTCCCCTACAGCAGTTTACCACCTCATGTGGGGTGTTTCTGTAAACTGCAGAATCAGGGTGATAAATATTGAGTTTTCTTTGGCTGTTAACCCTTGCTGTGTTACAGGGACAATAAATTAAAATGGAAAATATGCAATGAAAGTCAATTTTTGAAATTTCACCTCCATTTTCCTTTTATTCTTGTGGAACACCTACAGGGTTAACAAAGTTTGTAAAATCAGTTTTGATTAACTTGATGGGTGTAGTTTGTAAAATTGGGTCATTTATGGGTGGTTTCTATTATGTAAGCACCACAAAGTGACTTGATAACTGAACGGGTCCGTGAAAAGTGGGTTTTGGAGATTTTCTTAAAAAGTTTTAAGAATTGCTTCTAAAATTCTAAACCTTCTAACTTCCTGAAAAATAAAATGATGTTTACAAAATGATGCCAACATGAAGTAGACATCTGATAAATGTACAGTAACAACTATTTTATGAGGTATCACAATCTGCTTTAAAAGCAGAGACATTCAAATTTCAAAAATTATGAATTTTTCCAAATTTTCTATAAATTTTGGAATTTTTTTATAAAGAAAGGTGAAACATATTGACTCAAATTTACCACTAACATGAAGTACAATATGTCACGAGAAAACAATCTCAGAATCGCTCAGATAAGTAAAAGCGTTCCAGAGTTATTACCACATAAAGTGAAACATGTCAGATTTGAAAAATGTAGCTTGGTCTTTAAGGTGAAAACTGGCTGTGTCTTGAAGGGGTTAAACATTTAGTGTAGCCACTAAGTTATTCAATAAAATGTATCTGTATAGCTCCACCTTTTCTTAATTGTTTTTCCTATTTCTTTCACCTGCTTACTTAGAAGGCCGCTTTCAACTGCCATCTGAGCTGTAATAGGGAGAGCATGGACACGCCCCCTTAGCTGCAGAAGAAAAGACACTCCCCTTGAGCTGTCAGCATGATATAAATCTAGTAGATGTCACGCG
>ONZH01028985.1:0-36220 GCA_900303285.1 Rhinella marina
TATATTTCAAGGTACACAGCCGTGTACTAACTGAACAGATGGTGGGTATTTACACCAGGTATGTGAAATAATTTAGCAAGAGAACGCACAGTACAGTGGCCAATTAAAAGGCCTAGATATTGTATATTTCAAGGTACACAGCCGTGTACTAACTGAACAGACGGTGGGTATTTACACCAGGTATGTGAAATAATTTAGCAAGAGAACGCACAGTACAGTGGCCAATTAAAAGGCCTAGATATTGTATATTTCAAGGTACACAGCCGTGTACTAACTGTACAGACGGTGGGTATTTACACCAGGTATGTGAAATAATTTAGCAAGAGAACGCACAGTACAGTGGCCAATTAAAAGGCCTAGATATTGTATATTTCAAGGTACACAGCCGTGTACTAACTGAACAGACGGTGGGTATTTACACCAGGTATGTGAAATAATTTAGCAGAGAACGCACAGTACAGTGGCCAATTAAAAGGCCTAGATATTGTATATTTCAAGGTACACTGCCGTGTACTAACTGTACAGACGGTGGGTATTTACACCAGGTATGTGAAATAATTTAGCAAGAGAACGCACAGTACAGTGGCCAATTAAATGGCCTAGATATTGTATATTTCAAGGTACACAGCCGTGTACTAACTGAACAGACGGTGGGTATTTACACCAGGTATGTGAAATAATTTAGCAAGAGAACGCACAGTACAGTGGCCAATTAAAAGGCCTAGATATTGTATATTTCAAGGTACACAGCCGTGTACTAACTGAACAGACGGTGGGTATTTACACCAGGTATGTGAAATAATTTAGCAAGAGAACGCACAGTACAGTGGCCAATTAAAAGGCCTAGATATTGTATATTTCAAGGTACACAGCCGTGTACTAACTGAACAGACGGTGGGTATTTACACCAGGTATGTGAAATAATTTAGCAAGAGAACGCACAGTACAGTGGCCAATTAAAAGGCCTAGATATTGTATATTTCAAGGTACACAGCCGTGTACTAACTGAACAGACGGTGGGTATTTACACCAGGTATGTGAAATAATTTAGCAAGAGAACGCACAGTACAGTGGCCAATTAAAAGGCCTAGATATTGTATATTTCAAGGTACACAGCCGTGTACTAACTGAACAGACGGTGGGTATTTACACCAGGTATGTGAAATAATTTAGCAAGAGAACGCACAGTACAGTGGCCAATTAAAAGGCCTAGATATTGTATATTTCAAGGTACACTGCCGTGTACTAACTGTACAGACGGTGGGTATTTACACCAGGTATGTGAAATAATTTAGCAAGAGAACGCACAGTACAGTGGCCAATTAAATGGCCTAGATATTGTATATTTCAAGGTACACAGCCGTGTACTAACTGAACAGACGGTGGGTATTTACACCAGGTATGTGAAATAATTTAGCAAGAGAACGCACAGTACAGTGGCCAATTAAAAGGCCTAGATATTGTATATTTCAAGGTACACAGCCGTGTACTAACTGAACAGACGGTGGGTATTTACACCAGGTATGTGAAATAATTTAGCAAGAGAACGCACAGTACAGTGGCCAATTAAAAGGCCTAGATATTGTATATTTCAAGGTACACTGCCGTGTACTAACTGTACAGACGGTGGGTATTTACACCAGGTATGTGAAATAATTTAGCAAGAGAACGCACAGTACAGTGGCCAATTAAAAGGCCTAGATATTGTATATTTCAAGGTACACTGCCGTGTACTAACTGTACAGACGGTGGGTATTTACACCAGGTATGTGAAATAATTTAGCAAGAGAACGCACAGTACAGTGGCCAATTAAATGGCCTAGATATTGTATATTTCAAGGTACACAGCCGTGTACTAACTGAACAGACGGTGGGTATTTACACCAGGTATGTGAAATAATTTAGCAAGAGAACGCACAGTACAGTGGCCAATTAAAAGGCCTAGATATTGTATATTTCAAGGTACACAGCCGTGTACTAACTGAACAGACGGTGGGTATTTACACCAGGTATGTGAAATAATTTAGCAAGAGAACGCACAGTACAGTGGCCAATTAAAAGGCCTAGATATTGTATATTTCAAGGTACACTGCCGTGTACTAACTGTACAGACGGTGGGTATTTACACCAGGTATGTGAAATAATTTAGCAAGAGAACGCACAGTACAGTGGCCAATTAAATGGCCTAGATATTGTATATTTCAAGGTACACAGCCGTGTACTAACTGAACAGACGGTGGGTATTTACACCAGGTATGTGAAATAATTTAGCAAGAGAACGCACAGTACAGTGGCCAATTAAAAGGCCTAGATATTGTATATTTCAAGGTACACTGCCGTGTACTAACTGTACAGACGGTGGGTATTTACACCAGGTATGTGAAATAATTTAGCAAGAGAACGCACAGTACAGTGGCCAATTAAAAGGCCTAGATATTGTATATTTCAAGGTACACAGCCGTGTACTAACTGAACAGACGGTGGGTATTTACACCAGGTATGTGAAATAATTTAGCAAGAGAACGCACAGTACAGTGGCCAATTAAAAGGCCTAGATATTGTATATTTCAAGGTACACTGCCGTGTACTAACTGTACAGACGGTGGGTATTTACACCAGGTATGTGAAATAATTTAGCAAGAGAACGCACAGTACAGTGGCCAATTAAATGGCCTAGATATTGTATATTTCAAGGTACACAGCCGTGTACTAACTGAACAGACGGTGGGTATTTACACCAGGTATGTGAAATAATTTAGCAAGAGAACGCACAGTACAGTGGCCAATTAAAAGGCCTAGATATTGTATATTTCAAGGTACACAGCCGTGTACTAACTGAACAGACGGTGGGTATTTACACCAGGTATGTGAAATAATTTAGCAAGAGAACGCACAGTACAGTGGCCAATTAAAAGGCCTAGATATTGTATATTTCAAGGTACACAGCCGTGTACTAACTGTACAGACGGTGGGTATTTACACCTGGTATACAAAAAGGGTATTGCAGGCACACAGAACCCAAAACACTAGAGCCAAATAAACTGTATTTAAAAAAATAAAATAAAATTCACAGCCGTATACTGCCAGATCAGATGGTGCATATACACACTAGTTATATAACAGGGTTTTTCAGCCAAAAAGAACGCTGAACAGTAGTGCCAAATATAGTTTGATATGTAGCAGAGCACCTAATACACCACTAATGCCTCTCTCTTTCCCTACTCCAGCAGCTATCCCTGAATACGGCAGCCGTTCTCTGTAAAGTGTATCTTGTAGTAAAGCTATCACTGTAGTGCACTATAGTAGCCCTGATAAGGGCTTTTAATCACGCTCCTGCCTGTCCAACTGCTAAAACCTGTCTGTCCCTTCTCCAGCCTCTGTCCCTGACTAAGTTCACGCAGCATATGCGTACGAGCAGGAAGAGCTGAGTTTTTAATATTCGAGGTCACATGGTTTTTCCAGCCAATCCATGTAGACGCTGTTTTCGCGCTGCCAGCGTGCTCAGCGTGCCTGTCATACCCCCCCTGCATGTTGATTGGTGGAAAAAGAGCGCCAGGGAAGGTGGGAGGGGAAACGAATTCTAAGTGCGCCATAGCCGTTATACTCGATTGAAATCGAGTATGCCGAATAGCGTAGTATTCGATCGAATACCGGCTCGATCGAACACTACTCGCTCATCTCTACTTTTAAACACTGCCATTATGATCATTCAATCCACAGGCAAGCCTCCTAACACAGTGCATGTGCAAACCTGCCTCTACTTTCCTAGCTTCTGGTGATGCCTGTTGGTGATATGACCGGAAGTGATGTCACTTGGCCTGGTGTTCATGAGTCCGGAAGTGATGTTACTCAGCCTGGCAACCATGTAATTGGAAGTGACATCATTTACTGTCATTTACTTATTACTGGTGAACGAAGTATTGAAACATTTGGTTTGGCTGCTTTGTAGAATTTTACAAAAAAATTACCTTTGTGACACTCTGCTGCAATGGCCAAGATCTGTGCTGGCACCGATCCCAGCCATTTGACACATTAAATAAAGCAGTCAGTAGCCACCCACATCATTGATGGGATTAACAGAGGTAGAGGACACCCTCTCTCCCCCAAGAAAGGCATCCAAGCTTGCCAGGTATCTGATCATGCTTAGTGTCACTGTAATACTGACAGTACAGTGCATTGCAGTACATGACTAGTGCAGTGTACTGTACATCAATAAGACCCACTGGTTCTTGAAGATCCAAATGGGACTTTATTAATAAAAAGTGAAAAAATAAAATAAAAAAATACAATTGAAATGAATAAAATGAAGCAAAAAATATAATAAATTGTCTTTTCCCCATCTGCTCATTTATAATTGATTAAAAAAATGAAAAATTAAAATAAACTACACATAATTGGTATCACCGCATCTGTTATGACCTGATCTATAAAAGGATCATGTTAGTAAACCTGAGTGATGGCAGAACTTCTGTTTTTGCCACCTCACCACCTAACTAAATTGAATAAAATGTGATCAAAAAGTCATATGTTACCCAAAATGATACCAATAAAAACTAAAGTCCTAGAACATTTGGCGATCAGAAATCTAATACATTTTTAATACAAAAGTGATTTTATGCTAAAAAAGTAATAAAACATAAAAAGTATATAAATTTGGTATCTTCATAATCATATCAACTCACAGAATAAAATCATCATATCATATATATATCACATGGGGAAACCTATAAAAATAAAAATAGTAAATCCTGACAGAATTGCAATTTTTGCCCACCTCACCACTGAAAAATGGTATAAAATGATACAAAAAAACTGCAGCCCGCCCTGCAAAAAACAAGCCCCCACATAGCTCTGTCAAACAAAAAATAAAAATGTTATGGCTTCTAAAAACTATTTCATCAAATTCCATGCTAGAAAATGAGGTGTTGCTCCTTCCCTTCTGAAACCTTCCGTGCCTCCAAACAGCAGTTTATGACAACATATGGAGTGTTGCCATATTCAGGAAATATTCATAACAAGTTATGGTCTGCTTTTTCCCCTGTTACCCCTTGTGAAATTGAAAAGCGTGGGGTAAAGCAACATTTTATTGTAAATAAAATGTAATTTTTCATTTTCACAGCCAAGTGTTTCTAAATTCTATGAAATGCTTGCTGGGTCAAAGCATTCACTTCACCACTCGATCAATTCCTTAGGTGATGTAGTTTCAATAGTATTTTTTTGGTGGTTTCCTTTCTACGGGTACCACAGGACCTCTTCAAATGTGACATGGCACCTGAAAACCATTCCAGCAAAATCTGCCCTCCAAAACCCATATGGCTCTCCTTTCTCCTGCCATCTGCCCATACTGCAGCTTACAACTACATGTGTTTCTGTAAACTGCAGAATCTGGGTAATAAATATTGTTTTGCTGTTAACCCTTGTTGTGTTATAGGAACAATGGATGAAAATGCAAAACCTTCCAAAAAATGAAATTTTTAAATTTCATCTGCATTTTGCTTTCATTCCTGTGGAACAGGAGGGTTAACAAAGTTTCTAACATCAGTTTTGAATAAATTGAGGAATGTAGTTTCTAAAATGCAGCTTTTTGGGTGGTTTATATTATGAAAGCCCTTTAAAGGGAACCTGTCATCTCCGAAACACCCCCTGAACTATAGTAAGCGGTGTATAGTGTAAGTGACGTTGAGTCTGGTTATGTAATTTTTATCTTCATACTCGCTTCCATTCTGATGTTGTGCTCCCACAAACCTACAGTAAAATGCACTCAGTGGACTCCAGTTCTCACTCACATAATGGAGAGGACTCAAAGACGAGTCCAGTGAGTGCATTTTACTGCAGGTTTGTGGGAGCACAGCGTCAGAATGGAAGTGAGTATGAAGATAAAACTTACATATTCGGATTCAGCACCACTTACATTATACAACACTTACTCTAGTTCAGGGGGTGTTTCGGAGATGACAGGTTCCCTTTAAAGTCACTTCAGATGTGAATTGGTCCTTAAAAACACGGTTTTGAACATTTTCTCGAAAATGTTAAAAATTGCTTACAAAATTCAAAACCTACTAACATCCTCCTAATAAAAAAAGAAATTACATTTACAAAATGAGGTCAAAATAAAGTAGACATATGGGGAATGTTAATAACTATTTTGCGAGGAATCTCTGTCTTAACATCAGAGAAATTGAAATTCAGAAAATTGCTAATTTTTCCAACTTTTAAGTAAATTTTTGCTTTTTTTATACATAAAGTTAAAACATATATCAATTCAAATTCAACACTATCATGAAGTACAAAGCATCACAAGATAACAGTCTTAAAATTGCTTGGATCAATAAAAGCATTCCACAGTTATTATCAGATAAAAATCAGATTTGAAAAATGGGGCTTCAGCTTTTGGTCCAAACTGGCTTTTGACGGAAGGGGTTAAAAGTGGTGTACTATCTATATACTGTCATTGTGATTTGATCTGATGAAGGGAGCGATCCATTCCCGAAATGTGTTGTCTCAATTAAACAAACCTTCTTAACAAGCTAACCCATATGACAACTACTTCTTTGGCAGCGTAATAACACAATCCGGACCACTTGATCTACTAGCTGAATCCTGTGGATATGTCATAAATAATTGGAATGATGAGTGAATTGATTCTAAATTAATCTGATTCATTACGAATTTCACAAAAAAATTTCTTCCACAAAAATCCATTTCAGGTGTATCACAGAAAAACTTTACTCAGAACCATTTTACTGTGAAAATTAGAGCTGAAAACAGGAGGGAGAATCACAAGACACTGAGAGAAAGTGGGGGCCCCTGATTGCTGGCTTGCCCTGATTGGCTCAGAAGCTGACAGACATCCAGGTGACAGTATGCAGGCAGGTCTTCCTGCTTAGAAGGAAAAAAATCCATTCTGTTCCCAGTTAGGCTTGTGAAAGTATAAAAGCAATGTCTCCCCAAAAACAATTTCAGAAACAAACCAGATATTAAGGACACTATACGGAGAAAATATGGAGATATAATTGTATAGAGTTTAGAGTTTTATCGGGGAAAGCTTAAAGAGGACCTTTCATGACTTTAAAAAAATGAATCTGCACTATCTACCTGATAGTGCGTCCCCCACTGATGCCAGCAGCGTTGTTTTCTTAGCAAATTGTCCCCCGGTGGCTTCACACGGGCCCCCCGTTCTTCGGTCCGGCTTTATGCTAATTAGAAGGCATCGGAACAGGGAGGAGGAGACTCCCTGTTCCTCAATGGGCGTTGCTTCTGCCCTGCTGTGAGCGCTGTCCAATCAGAGCGGACCGCTCACAGCAGGGTTGAACTCCTTCGGCCCTGCTGTGAGCGGTCCGCTCTGATTGGACAGCGCTCACAGCAGGGCAGAAGCGACGCCCATTGAGGAACAGGGAGTCTCCTCCTCCCTGTTCCGATGCCTTCTAATTAGCATAAAGCCGGACCGAAGAACGGGGGGCCCGTGTGAAGCCACCGGGGGACAATTTGCTAAGAAAACAACGCTGCTGGCATCAGTGGGGGACGCACTATCAGGTAGATAGTGCAGATTCATTTTTTTAAAGTCATGAAAGGTCCTCTTTAATATAGAGAGTGATGGACTGATCCCTGTCCTAATTTACTGGCAAGTTCTTCATTACAGAATCCTGCAAGAAACTTATATTTTGTATGAACAACCAGCTAGCTTTTATTTTTGCAAAAAAGATTTTACAGTTCATAAGCATATTACCAAAACCCCCATAGCAAAAATTCTGATGCAAAACCTGAGGAATAGTCCTGTTTTTCTAAAATCCAGTTTGTAGCTATGGTTTGTAATTCGACATTTCAGTGCAGTATACCTAGGTTATTGAATGTGTTTATGTTACTTCAATATACTGTTCAGTGTTATAGCAAACACATTTTACTGCAATGACTGTATTATTACCATTGTAAAATGTCAATATCAATGTGCAGTGTGTTTCAAGAAGTTGAGGGGCATTTAATTTTGTCTCTGTTTTCAAATTACAGAGTGCAGAGGAGACAAGTCTGGGAGCACCAGATCAACTACAATAGTGTGCAGCCAGCCAATAGTGTGCAGTCAGATAGTCATCCCCTTTGATGACTATCCCCCATGTTCAGCCACCTGGTCTTAACTCTAATAACTTTAAAAGCAACACAAAAATACGGGACTTTATGGAGGAATACACATGGAATTATGGTAATCCCTGTTGTGGATCCCTCAATTTTATTGCTTTGAGGAAGGTTTTCCTGCATCAATGCTGTGTACCATCTCTAGTACCATCACAAAGCAGGACAGTGGCTGCTACATACACACTCAGGCTCCCCGATCCCTGCCAGGGGGAGCCAGATCACACCCTGATGACCACAAAGGAAAAAAACAAGACAGTGCAGCAGCACTCTGCAAACACAAATAATGTACAATAATGCCATAGTCATAAAACATTTTGGTACTAGTACTATGCTTATTTTGCAAAATTGAGAATCTTGGCAAATCATTTTGTACAAAATATTTGAGCCCATCTGCCATACGTCAAGGCGTTCTCTTTCAGACGGGAACCTAGCGCTAATTTCTACCTGTTATGTGCCATTGGAAGCTGTGAAGCACCAGGAGAGGTATGGAGTGGGCTCAGCATGCATGTTGGTACCTGCATTCTTGGATACAATGGAGGCCTTTAAGGCACCTAAAATGGCAAAGGCAGAGTGGACCCAGCATGCATGAGGAACCAGCACTCCCTGAGTTTTATGGTGGCCATTATGGCACATAACAGGTAGAAATTAGCGAAAGGTTCCCGTCTGAAAGAGAACACCTTGACGTATGGCAGATGGGCTCAAATATTTTGTACAAAATGATTTGCCAAGATTCTCAATTTTGCAAAATAAGCATAGTACTAGTACCAAAATGTTTTATGACTATGGCATTATTGTACATTATTTGTGTTTGCAGAGTGCTGCTGCACTGTCTTGTTTTTTTCCTTTGTGTCTCTAGCCATGGCAGCGTGCACCTGCACTTTGGATGTGCTGACTGACCCCCTTTTTTTGCAGTTATACTGATCTGGAGGTGTGGCTACTCCAGCCAGTCTTGCACTCCTGATAAGCCTGTCTGCCTCATAGGCTGATTTTAATCAGAGTAAGTATAAAACTGTGTCCTGCTCTCAGTATATGTATTGGAAGCTGTGAAGCACCAGGAGAGGTATGGAGTGGGCTCAGCATGCATGTTGGTACCTGCATTCTTGGATACAATGGAGGCCTTTAAGGCACCTAAAATGGCAAAGGCAGAGTGGACCCAGCATGCATGAGGAACCAGCACTCCCTGAGTTTTATGGTGGCCATTATGGCACATAACAGGTAGAAATTAGCGCTAGGTTCCCGTCTGAAAGAGAACACCTTGACGTATGGCAGATGGGCTCAAATATTTTGTACAAAATGATTTGCCAAGATTCTCAATTTTGCAAAATAAGCATAGTACTAGTACCAAAATGTTTTATGACTATGGCATTATTGTACATTATTTGTGTTTGCAGAGTGCTGCTGCACTGTCTTGTTTTTTTCCTTTGTGTCTCTAGCCATGGCAGCGTGCACCTGCACTTTGGATGTGCTGACTGACCCCCTTTTTTTGCAGTTATACTGATCTGGAGGTGTGGCTACTCCAGCCAGTCTTGCACTCCTGATAAGCCTGTCTGCCTCATAGGCTGATTTTAATCAGAGTAAGTATAAAACTGTGTCCTGCTCTCAGTATATGTATTGGAAGCTGTGAAGCACCAGGAGAGGTATGGAGTGGGCTCAGCATGCATGTTGGTACCTGCATTCTTGGATACAATGGAGGCCTTTAAGGCACCTAAAATGGCAAAGGCAGAGTGGACCCAGCATGCATGAGGAACCAGCACTCCCTGAGTTTTATGGTGGCCATTATGGCACATAACAGGTAGAAATTAGCGCTAGGTTCCCGTCTGAAAGAGAACGCCTTGACGTATGGCAGATGGGCTCAAATATTTTGTACAAAATGATTTGCCAAGATTCTCAATTTTGCAAAATAAGCATAGTACTAGTACCAAAATGTTTTATGACTATGGCATTATTGTACATTATTTGTGTTTGCAGAGTGCTGCTGCACTGTCTTGTTTTTTTCCTTTGTGTCTCTAGCCATGGCAGCGTGCACCTGCACTTTGGATGTGCTGACTGACCCCTTTTTTTTTGCAGTTACCCTGATGACCACTGCATCTGAAGGGTTAAAAATCTGTGTATTATGTATTGCTCTTTAAAACAGCAGAGACCTGGCAGCCATGGCACCCACTGCATGCGCCAATGGGCACCATTTTTAAATGCCCAGCTACCGACGTAAAGTTAATGTCAGTAGTCAGGAAAAGGTTAACTTTCAAGCCTTCACCCTGAGGTTGGGCCACCAAGTGGGAAGAATATGATTAGTGGCCTGGGTATACCTGATTTATAGTGATTTCTGTCTAATCAAACTTGGTCAATTGGCCGAATCAAATTTTTCAAAACTTCGCTCATCTGTACTCATAATGTTTAAAATTGTCTCTTTTTCTAAATGACTTTGGCATTTCCCCATCATACACCCTGTTCCCTGACCCCATAGACATTTGCAGAGGCAGGCTGCAGCAATGGCTGGAAATGGCCAAGTTTGCTCTTGGTGTACTATCTTGTTCAGCATCCAGGATCATCTCAGAGAGGGTTTTCAGCACAGCAGAAGAGCAAGTCAAACATTCCAGTACAACTGGATTGTTGGTCAAAACAACATCACTAGATGGAAGCTCTGGCCTGTTGCTGCAGCTGCTGCTTCTACCACCCCTTTCTGCTGCTAATTGTGCCAGCTACAGTAGCATGCCACTGCCCATTCTTTTGAGGGCCCAGGCAACTGCCTGTTGGACATAGTGTACAGTAACTGAATCAGTAATGTAACTATGTAACTAAGTATGAATGGTGCAGAAGGTGAACTAGATAAACATGCCCATATATTAGATCGCCTGATGACACTGAATCTGATGCACAGTAAGTCTATGTATAACAGGAGAGATTTGGAATTAATGGTGCAGCAAATGTAGATTAACGCACCTATATATTAGACTGCCTGTTGAAAATGAATCTGACACACGGTAAGTGTATGTATAACAGAACAGATTATGTATGAATGTCTCAGCAGATTAACTAGATAAGCATGCCTATATATTAGACCACCTGTTAACAATGAGTCTAATGCACAGTAAGTCCATGTACAGATTAATTATGAATGGCACAGTAAGTGAACTAGGCAAATGTGCCTATATATTAGACCGCCTGTTGAGACTAAGTTTGATGCACAGTAAGTCTTTGTATAACTAAAAAGATTAGGTATAAATGATGTAGCAAAAGAAATAGATAAACGTGACTATTGATTAGACCACCAGTTGACAATGAATTTGATGCGCAGTAAGTGTATGTGTAATTGAACAGATTAAGTATTAATGGTGCAGCAAGCGTACTAGGTAAACATGCCTATATGTTAGACAGCCTGTTGACAATGAGTCTAATTCAAAGTAAGTCTATGTATACCTGAACAGATTAATTATTAATAGCACAGTAGGTGAACTAGGTGAACAAGATGCATAGGGCAATTACGCTGAGCCTGCTAAATGGCTGGTTTCACAGCATTATGGGTCATATAGTATTCCAGGGCTTCTTATTTTCACTTTATTACATGTGTAGTCACCATTGTAGGAAAAAAAGAATATTTGTTACAGCAAGCACAAGGAACTTGGGATTTGTGGCGATTCTAATTTCTCCTGAAATTCGGATTGAAGTCAATTTGTTTCACTTTGATTCGCTCAACACCACACATTGGTACAGGAGTGCTACAGAGAGCCTTGAGCTAAATGGAGCGGACTCAGGCGGTCCAATGTATAGATGCATTTATCTAGTTCATCTGCTGCACCATTCATATTCAATTCTATTAGGGCGTGATTCACAAATTGGGGTGATACGCCTGTCTCATTCTACTGCTTGTGATGTGTCCACTTTGATTAATAGGTAAGCAATTCTATTAGACCCTGATTCACAAATTAGAGCAATGCATCTGTCTCATTCTACTGTTTGTGGTGTGTCCACATTGATATTTAACCACTTCTGTTAGTCAAACAATTACTTTAATTTAGTGTTACAGAGCCGTTTTATTTAATACTTTGTGGGTAGTACAAATAAATTGATTCTTCGCACACCAGAAGAATCTAGTTGGTCAGTGCATTGCGTGATACATAAGGAAATCACAGAACAGTTAGTGACAAATGCCGCTTGGCCTTCCAGGAATAACCCCTGGTATTAGGGTTAAAACCAGAATGGCCAAACTTTCTGGATGGATCAAACATGGCAACTGGATTATTTCCATAAAGGAGGTATGTCATTGGTTATCGGAATGAACCACACAAACCACTCCAACTCGACCCTAATTTATCGTAGCTAATACATTCTTTTAGTCAGTGTTTGAACAGTGTTTTGCATCAGTATTTGATAAGAATTTATAAACCAAAAGCAGGAGGGGGTCCAAAATACAGATGACATGCAAATAATTCCATTACATTTTATCTCTTTTTTGGACCCACTACTGTTGGCTTACAATTACTGATCAAATACTAATGCAAAACACTGACAAAATACTGACCATCTGAAAGAGGCTTTATGGATATCCCAAAATACAGGACTGCTTTTTGTTTTATGTTCTTCTGACACATCGAAGAACAGAGGCATAAACTCTGATGTTAGCACAGCCTTAATACCGCTGCTACCCCCCACTCCCACTCTGTCATGGGGCCAGTTTTGTCATGGTTACTGCCACTACTGCTGCTGCCTCCACTGTCACCACTCTGTCATGGGACTACTACTACTGCTGCTGCTGCCACCATCACCACTGTGTCAGTTAGGGTCAGTGAGCACATCCCAATGTTCAGGTGCACGCTGACATAGCTGGAAGCGCAAAGAAAAAAAAATGCAATGCAAAATACAAAAATGCCATAGTAATACAAAGTATTCTGGTGCTAATGCTACACTTATTTTGTAAATTTGAGATTCTTGGCAAATACATTTTGTACAAAATTATTTGGGCCAGTCTGCCAAATGTTAAGGCGATCTCTGTAAGATGGGAACCTAACACTAAATGCTACCTGAGATTGGGCCACCAAGTGGGATTCATATGATTAGGCAGAATGGCCTGGGCACAAAAGATTTATCACAATTTGTGACAAATTCATTCGGAACAAATCTAATTTCTTGAAGAACTTTGGCAAATCGTCACAATCAAATTTTTCAAACTTTGTGCATCTCTAAAAATGACGCAATCAAATGATGTAATTGTTTTTATACATATAAATTCCACAAACAGATGTGATATACCATATTCATAATGCAAAATCATACTCATGTTTTGTAATGCAAAAATATAAAAAGTCCAATTCAATGGCCTTAAATCCTGTGAAAGTATTTAGCCCATAAGGCCCCTTTCACACGGGTGTAATGCGCGATGCGAACGCATTGCACCCGCACTGAATCCTGACTCATTCATTTCAATGGGTCTTTTCACATGAGCAATGTTTTTCACGCATCAGCTCGCCGTTGCGTGAAAATCGTAGCATGTTCTATATTCTGCGTTTTTCACGCAGCCCTGGCCCCATTGAAGTGAATGGGTCTGCGTGAATCACGCATTGCATCCGCACGCAAGTGCGGATGCAATGCGTGATTCACGATAGTTGCTAAGAGATGTTGTTTGTAAACATTCAGTTGTTTATCACGCGTGTGAAAAAAGCATCAAAATGCATCGCACCCACGCGGAAAAAACTGAACAAACGTACACAATCGCAGTCAATTTTCCGGAACGCACCCTGAACGCATCCGGACCTAATCTGTTACGCTTGTGTGAAAAGGGCCTAAGGCTGATGGAGATCTGAGGCAGACTGAAACCACATGCAACTGCTATGTTTCAAGACATTTTCAGGCTGGAAAAGAGGGATACCCCTGAAAGATAGCAGTTGTTATAACAAAGGGAAATACTTAACCCCTTCAGGACCCTGAGCTTTGCCTCTTTTGCATTTTCGTTTTTCATTCCCTCTCTTCCCATAGTCCTAACTTTTTTATTTTTCCGGTCACATATTATTTGCGGGACAAGTTGTGCTTATTTTTTGCGGGACAAGTTGTGCTTTTCAAATGTCGCCATTTACATTTACATGTCATGTAGTGAGAAGCGTAAAAAATTCCAAATGGGGAAGAATTTGAAAAAAATGCAATTCTGACAAAGGTTTTTAGTTTTTATTTAATTTTTTTTACGCTGTACACTACATGGTAAAATTGACTAATTATCTTCATTCTCCAGGTCAGTACAGTTACAACGATACCACCAAATTAAGTGTTTTTTTCCCCGTTACGCCATTTTCCGTATGCCATTAATATTGTTATATTTTAATTTTATGGGCATTTTCGCACGCGACGATGCCCATGATGTTTATTTTTTTTATTGGTTAAGTATTTATATATATATATATATATATATATATATATATATATATATATTAAAGAAAGGGGGTTATTTGAACTCTTATATTTTTTTACTTTTTTTAGTCACCTTAGGTGACAATAACTGGTAATCATTATAGCCATCATTGAACACTTCATTTGCAATATAACAATACAATGCTGCTACCTAGTGGCCTGTATTGGTATATTCTTGGAATAGACTCTGAAGCCTGCTTGAGGCTTCAGACTATTCCGTCAATGTAACAGGTTCCCCGATCTCAGCCGGGGAATGCTGTTACCAGGCCGGATGCGTGCGGCTTCTGCTTTAGTGCTGCTCAGATGCTGTGGTCACATTTGAAGGGGAAAACCTATGCAATCAGCCTTATGGATGATTGCATACATGTGACGCGGGTCTCTGCTATTTAAAATAGCAGAAACCCAGCGGCTATGGCACCCGCTGCACGAGCAGGTGGGCACCATGTTTAGGGACCGTACATGTACAGCGGAGGTCCTTAAGGGGTTAAGCGGTGCTAAGACAATGGCACCCAACACGCATAGAGATGAGCGAATCTATTCGTCGATTCGCTGATTCATATCGAATCTTTGAAATTTTCAGCTGCGAATATTAGGTGATTCGCTTCGTTTTTCTGCGCATTCGCTACGTACTTGTCCAATAAATTGTACGCTAATGCTACGTATAAGTTACTCTATATGCTTTTGCGTACGAATACAAGTAATTAGCGTACTTTTACTGTTAGTTCGTTATTCGTGCGCAAAAGCCCGGGAAAAAAACGGTCACTTGACTTAGTGGGCAGGGCTTGCTCTGATTGGCTCAGGCTCGGTAAGCCAGTGACACATCACTTCTGCTGCGACTGCTGAGACGAGCAGAAGCACTGTGTGTGAAGTTCTGAGACACTGAGACCTGTTGTTGTTAAAATTGGGGTGTAATTGTTCAGGGAGTCCATATTACACATCAGGGATACTGCAGGGCAAGTGCAGGGCAAGTGCAAGGCCAGTGCAGGGCTAGTAATTAATCAGGCAGGGAGAGAGAGATAGGGAGAGAGACAGTCGACAAAGACCAGCTGCAAGGCCACAGAGTGAAGTGAAAAATGTCTGGAATGGATCAGCAAAAGAGGTCCAGTTCCAGCCAGACCTCGAGCTCTAAAAAAGGGAGAAGGTGGCACAGGGAAGCAGTGCCAAAGGACCTGTTGCCAGAGCTTCTACTTCTGTAATTCGTAATAGTTGGCCGGTGTTCCACCAGGCTAACCCACCAAGGTGCAAAATTGTAATGGAGGAGAAAGTGGATGAGGTAGTGGAGTGGATGGCATGCTCATCTCAGTCTCAGCTGGATAATCTGCTGTCATCTGCTAATACAGTATCCATATGTAGCCAGGGGTCAGACTCAGAGCGTTCCTCCTGCTCCACCATTCCTCTCCAGCAAAGCCCGTAATTTTCATACGCAATTTGTACACTCATGCATACTTGTTCAAAGAAGAGTACCTTTTAAAACTGAACATTCGTTATTAGTGTGCGAATGTTCGCTAAATATATTCGTCGAATATACAAATCTTATCATAAGTTCAATGAATGTTCGGCTAATAAAATGTTTAATGATTCGCTCATCTCTAAACACGCACTATTGAAACTATTGTCACTATTTTCAGTAAATTGGATTTGATATTGGGTTATGATGATTTTGAAATGACTCAAGCCTCTTGGATGCTTACAACCTTTGCAACCCATAAAAGGTTGTAACAGTAAGTGTGGAACCACTGTTCCAACTAACCAGTTTGACTTTGGGCTAGACCAAAGGGCATTGACACTATTGGTCCCCTGATTTTCACCCTATACAAGGATCTGGCCTTTATTGCAAGGGAGCCACCAGGGAGTTATCTCTTAGAATAGTACTTCTGTATTTGATAGCATGGGTTTCAGAGACACTAATACGAACCACCGAGGGAACATGATATACTCATAGTCATTAAACAGGCCAAGTTTGTGCATATCCATAAAACAAAGTCCAAGGTCCAGGCAAGAAGCTAAGGGTTTATACGGTAAACAGACAGAAGATGGTAAACAGGCAGAGTTAGAATACCTATTTCTCAGGCATCTCTTCCTTGGCAATGTTGCCTAAAATATCCAAAGGTGCCCAGCCGTCAGCTGGAGAAGGTAGTGTTCAGGTGCACTGGCCCTATAAGAGTTGGGTAGTGTGCATGTGTGCCCTATGAGAGAGGAAGAGGCCTTCAAGCCAGGCTGTGACCTCCAATGCCAGACACAGTTCCCCGGCAGACAATCTTGCTACTGGAAGGCAGGGAGGACTCAGCAGGATGAGTGATGCAGTGCCCATGTTTGCACCAGATGTTAGGCTGGCGGCAGACACAGAGCACAAGGGCTTTTCAGATTCAAGAGACTAATATTTGGAAGAACCTCAACATCAACCTTAGGCCTACCAGCATGTGATTCCACAAGTGTGACACGGTTGTGAAGGTATTCACAATATAATAATAATTGTTATTTTCATAGCGTCAACATATTCCAGAGCTGTTTACTTAAGAGAGTTCAAGTACAAACAAAATCAGACATTACATAGCAACAAACAAGCCAACAATTAAAACAAGAGGAATACGAACTTTGCTCACAAGAGCGTACAATAATAATAATATGATTGCAATTATATTTCTGTATGTGATAAAAACATCTGACAAACACACATAAAAACCAGAGGGCAGCAGATCATGTGAAAATATAATATTTGTGTCATTCTCAAAACTTTTGGCCATGACTGTAGTATCTGAAAAGGTGCACCATTAGCTTGTTTGCTTGTTCCATGTCCTCAATTCTACCTGAATTTAACCTTTCACCACCTGCCCTGACTTTGGACTTTTTATTGGATTGCACAAACTGCCTGACCTGATCTTGGCTTGTTACTGACCATGGTTTTGCCTGATTCCTTACTGCTCCACATTGGTGTTTCTTGGGTCAGCAGTCACCTGAACAGAGATTACTCCAAGAGTAATCCACCACAATGGAGTCCAGATCCCTGTTTAGGGGTTAAAGCATGAAGACCAGATAATGCCGTTAGGAGTAGACCCATGGTAATCTGTTCAAGTGACATAGCAGATCCACATCCATTGCATAACAGTCATTTTAAATAATTGTCTCCTCCCTTTGTGTTTGAAGTACCCTATCTATGAGGACATAGAGGTGACACAGAAGGTAAAAAGTGCTTGTTTTATACAGTATACTGGCCAGCATGGTGCATGGCTCTTAGTCTACCTTTATACCAAGTATTGGTAGACTTTTTGGTTGAATTTTATGCCAAAACTGTGATGCAAATTGGTATGGTTCAAAATGGCACACATTAAACCATGTCCCTTTCCATAAGCCATACCATTTTCAGGTAAACCAATTTGTTTTTGCTGAGCTAGGCAAAGATAATTTATCTAAACCCAGACATGCCAAATTGCACCACTTATTGTCAGACTGATGCCAAAATCTAAGTCTATTCACATTAGTAAATGTGTGCCATTGTGATTTCCTGTCCTACTGGTTGTGGAAATTTTAAGGAATTTGGTGGAGAATGAAGAGCAGTGGTGAGCGGCACGGTATGTAAACCTAAAAATGACATGTGTTATGGTGGCATTCTCTGCCCATAACAGAACCGCTCCTCCCAGTCGGCACAGCCACTGCTCTGCTCACGCGCTTCATCACTCCCATGTTACAATGGCTTGGACTCATCAGTGTTCCCCTCCTCTCAACTGGTTGGCCCACCCACTGGAGTAGCACTGCCTCTACACAAGCTGAGGCCTGTTTCTGCTGTGCCCCCGGGCACATGCCTGCCATTCCAGCTCTTAAAGGGCCTGTGCATGTGCACCCTAATCTTCCTTAGCCAAATGGCCACCTAGGGTTGCTTAGGGAATTTTCCTCTGTTGGATGGTGCCTGAGCCATAGGTTCTACAGTCATGGCCAAAAGTTTTGAGAATGATACAAATATTAATTTTTGCAAAGTCTACTGCTTCAATTTTTATAATGGCAATTTGCATATACTCCAGAATGTTATAAAGAGTAATCAGCTTAACAGCAATTACTTGCAAAGTCAATATTTGCCTAGAAAATGAACTTTATCCCCCAAAACACATTTCAACATCATTGCAGCCCTGCCTTAAAAGGACCAGCTAACATTGTTTCAATGATTGCTCCATTAACACAGGTGTGGGTGTTGATGAGGACAGGGCTGGAGATCAATCTGTCATGATTAAGTAAGAATGACACCACTGGACACTTTAAAAGGAGGCTGGTGCTTGGCATCATTGTTTCTCTTCTGTTAACCATGGTTATCTCTAAAGAAACACGTGCAGTCATCATTGCACTGCACAAAAATGGCCTAACAGGGAAGAGTATCGCAGCTAGAAAGATTGCACCTCAGTCAACAATCTATCGCATCATCAAGAACTTCAAGGAGAGAGGTTCCATTGTTGCCAAAAAGGCTCCAGGGCGCCCAAGAAAGACCAGCAAGCGCCAGGACTGTCTCTTAAAAGTGTTTCAGCTGCGGGATCGGGCTACCAGCAGTGCAGAGCTTGCTCAGGAATGGCAGCAGGCAGGTGTGAGTGCATCTGCACGCACTGTGAGGCGGAGACTCTTGGAGCAAGGCCTGGTCTCAAGGAGGGCAGCAAAGAAGCCACTTCACTCCAGAAAAAACATCAGGGACAGACTGATATTCTGCAAAAGGTACAGGGAGTGGACTGCTGAGGACTGGGGTAAAGTCATTTTCTCTGATGAATCCCCTTTTCGATTGTTTGGGACATCTGGAAAACAGCTTATTCGGAGAAGACGAGGTGAGCGCTACCACCAGTCTTGTCTCATGCCAACTGTAAACCATCCTGAAACCATTCATGTGTGGGGTTGCTTCTCAGCCAAGGGAATAGGATCTCTCACAGTCTTGCCTAAAAACACAGCCATGAATAAAGAATGGTACCAGAATGTCCTCCGAGAGCGACTTCTCCCAACCGTCCAAGAGCAGTTTGGCGATCAACAATACCTTTTCCAGCATGATGGAGCACCTTGCCATAAAGCAAAGGTGATAACTAAATGGCTCAGGGAACAAAACATAGAGATTTTGGGTCCATGGCCTGGAAACTCCCCAGATCTTAATCCCATTGAGAACTTGTGGTCAATCATCAAGAGACGGGTGGACAAACAAAAACCTACAAATTCTGACAAAATGCAAGCATTGATTGTGCAGGAATGGACTGCTATCAGTCAGGATTTGGTCCAGAAGTTGATTGAGAGCATGCCAGGGAGAATTGCAGAGGTCCTGAAGAAGGGTCAACACTGCAAATATTGACTTGCTGCATTAACTCATTCTAACTGTCAATATAAGCTTTTGCTACTCATAATATGATTGCAATTATATTTCTGTATGTGATAAAAACATCTGACAAACACACATAAAAACCAGAGGGCAGCAGATCATGTGAAAATATAATATTTGTGTCATTCTCAAAACTTTTGGCCATGACTGTAGTATCTGAAAAGGTGCACCATTAGCTTGTTTGCTTGTTCCATGTCCTCAATTCTACCTGACTTTAACCTTTCACCACCTGCCCTGACTTTGGACTTTTTATTGGATTGCACAAACTGCCTGACCTGATCTTGGCTTGTTACTGACCATGGTTTTGCCTGATTCCTTACTGCTCCACATTGGTGTTTCTTGGGTCAGCAGTCACCTGAACAGAGATTACGCCAAGAGTAATCCACCACAATGGAGTCCAGATCCCTGTTTAGGGGTTAAAGCATGAAGACCAGATAATGCTGTTAGGAGTAGACCCATGGTAATCTGTTCAAGTGACATAGCAGATCCACATCCATTGCATAACAGTCATTTTAAATAATTGTCTCCTCCCTTTGTGTTTGAAGTACCCTATCTAATAAAGGGAAAATAATTATATAATTTATTTGGGAGAATTTGAATGCAAGCACAATAGTGTAGAATTCATCATTTGTAAAGTTTGTTGGACCAAAAGTTCAAGTAAAGGAAAATCGTGATCAGGCAGAAAGTAACAGTGGTACTCCTGTCCAGTATTTAAGAAAGGGGCAGGTCACCTTAATTCATCATTTGGACATTTTACACTGTAAGTTTCATCAATAAAAGAAGTTTGAATAGGAAATCACTTGCCCAGGATCCTTTTTTGCTTTTTTTCCACCACGTGCACTAGAGCGCCTAAGTGACTTGTTAGCCTCAACGTTCAGAAGACCAAGCAGCAAGTCCAATTACCATTTTCATTCATTTAATGCTGACTACAGTTGTTGTGGCTTCTCACAATATTACAAGGTGAGCAGATAATTGTCTTTACTACTAGCCAGTTCAGTGACTTCTGTGTTTTTTCACCATTATAGAGTTCTTTATACATCTATGTTGGCAAGCTGGAGTTTAGTGCCAGGCCATCTCTCACCATGGGCCCCATAGCAGTCATATGGTCTGCCTACTTATGAGTATACCACTGTTTTTCTTTAAGCTAACATGCTTTTTCTTCAAGTTCAGGGGTTGTATAATATATAGTACATGTTGGGCAGGTGGTAAATTTTGGTAAACTGCAGGCTGTGCATTATTTCAATATTATAAGTCTTATGAGCCAGTCTATTGGCTTTGACTCAGTGTATTGCCTAGGTGGAGAATACGGGCTCTTTCATATGAGCTATTTTAAACTCATTTATGTTCCAGCAGGGAAACAAGAATGGCATCCGTATACTGTCCATATTTTTTCAGACCTGTTTTCTTGAATGAATGAGTCATGTGTGAAAACCAGAGCTGGATGCCACATACTATCTCAGCACAGATGGCTTACGTGGACAGTCATTCATATAATTGATCCATTGACTTTAATGAGTTAGTATACAGTCCAGAAGCCGTCAGTTCTACACACAGCACCCGGATATGAACATCTTGTGTATGAATGAGACTTTAAGGGGTGAATAGGGTCATGAGGAGCAGAGGCAAGATTCAGTCTGTATAGCAGAGGGGGACATTGGTGCAGTCTAAGACAGACAGCATTAGGCCAACCTGCAAAATTAATTTTAACACTAGTATGGTTTATGAGGCCTATTACTGTGTGGGGTGCAAAAGCTGACATAATTTCCTTTAGGGGCACACAATTAGTTAGTCTTACTGAACATAAGAAAGAACTTTGGTGGTATATACAATTATTTCAACATTTTATCTGAAGTATGGTAATTGGTACAATGTTCTAAATCGTATGTACAGTCATAGAGAAAAATTGGACACCAAAAGTCACCAAATTCATGATATCCACAGGATAGGATACTTGTGCAGGTTGGTAAAAGGTAGGAAGGTGCTGAAAAAGTGAGATGACAAACATTTATGGGAGGCAAACTCTCCAGATGCAGATGGCTGGAAGAAGTCTTGATGAAAGTATTTTAAAAAGTTGAGGAAAGTGAACAAGTACAGTCAGAGATATCAACTGTAAATCATTAATTAAAGTCTGCAAAATGCCTCTATAGAACCAATATTGATATTGATAATAGTTTTTCACATAATGCTTTTTTTAAGTAGTCAGTCAGTATGTAGTGTTAAAGGGGTATTCTCATCTTAGCCAATGGGGGCATATTGCTAGGATATGCCTCCATTGTCTTATAGGTGCGGGTCCCACCGCTAGGACCCGCACCTATATCCAGAACGGAGTGGGGAGCGCTGCACTTGGAGGACCCCGGGTTTCCGGGGGTCCGGCCACCACCAGGCGCAGCTCCCCGCTGCGCTCATAGAAATGAATGGGAGCGCAGAGCGCAAGCTCGGCTATTTTCGGCGGCCCCATAGAAATGAATGGAGGGTGGCTGCGCATGCGCAGCGCGCCCTCATTCAGTTCGGGGGCTCCGTTCTGGATATAGGTGCGGGTCCCACCGGTGGGACCCGCACCTATAAGACAATGGGGGCATATCCTAGCGATATGCCCCCATTGTCTAAAATGAGAATAACCCTTTAATGTATAGTGGTCAAGCTCTGACAGTATGATTTGGGTCTTATAATATAATCTCAATCTTTGTATGGTGGTTTTTTGTTTTGTATGGCATATTTTGTTCAGTAACAGTATGGAGGTAATATTTAATCACTATATTGGGGTTCCTAATGTAGTGGTGCTATTTGATAACTATGTAAGTATGTCCTTTTTTGTGTGCATATGTTTGGGAGGACGCATATATCTTGGGACTTGTGTCCCTGTTGCTTTAGGACCTTAGAAACACCCCTGGAAACAGTAATGGTCATCATTGCAAATCACAGCCTATTGCCTTCTAAACTGACTGAATGCCTATGCTGTTGGTATAATATTTCAGTATTTGGATTCCCTCTTTTATTTTTGACCAGGGCCATAGTTAGTCTAAACTCGTCCCTTATTATTGACTACTACTAATACACGTACAGAATTTACTGATGAAAAAAATAATTGACATCTGATGGAACATCATATTACTGAGAAGATTTGATTCACAAAAAATCTGCAAACAATTCATCCATTTGTTTACATGTAATGTGACTTTAAATTGTTGAGGTTCCTTTTGTATCTTTAGGTTTTTGTGTGGTTTTCTATAATGAACAAACCTTGAAGTACAGTAAATTTTCCGTGCTGATCATGAAGAAGCATAGCAAATCACAAAAACAGACCAATTCTAAGTGCTACAGTATATATTTTTCTGTACACAGAATATCACCATAAAAGTCAGAGAGCATGAAGAAAAAAGAAAGTCTGATTCATTGAATCTAAGTCAGCTATGCTATTACAAATAATTATGACACTTTCTTTTTACATATTGACTGTGTGGGAGTGATCTTTGTTTGCTTTTGTATGCTAGCCTTTTCATTTCCATTTATGTATTGCTTTGATGATTCCACTCTGTGTATCCAATTGAGAAATAGTAACCATCCCTAGGTTACACTATTTTTTTATTGTTAGAATATGAATATGAAAAACAGTGTTATATTAGTGTTAAAGACTAACTTCAAGAAAAAACTGAAAATGTGTTAGGTTTAATTCATTATTACACCTGTCAAGCCTAGAAAATGATTTTCTCTAATTTGTCTCTAATCGCTACTCCGATGCCTCTGCCTTGTGCCAGTCATTGCACCGGTTGCCCATACAGTATAGAATCCAATTTAAACTGCTCATTCTCAACCACAAAGCTTTACAAAGTGTTATACCTCATACATCTCCTCACTAATCTCTGCCTATCATCCTACTCATGCTTTACACTCTGCAAATTATTTACTATTAACATACACCATAATCTGTAGCTCTCACCTCCGTATTCAAGAATTCTCCAGAGCTGCACCAGTTCTCTGCAATGCCTTACCCCCAAGCAATTGGGTTAGTTCACAACATACACGGTTTTGGGCGCACTTTTCATACACATCTTTTTAGGTTGGTCTATCACATCCCCTGATCTAACTCTCTTCCATTCATCATCATTCCTCTGAAACTGATCCATCATTAAGAATACACACCCATGCACTACAGATATCCACTGGGGATGACTCATGCAGCTCTATATCTATTCTCCTTTCATGATGGCTGGACCACTGTGAAAAAAAAGTTCTTTTTACCTTGTGTTTCACCCCTATCTCTTCAAAGTTTGAAAGATCTTGTCAGCAGAGCTCTTGATCTTTTTGTTTTAATTGTTGACTGTATGGAATACCTTGTTGCTATATGAGTAAAGATAATAATAATAATAATAATAATAATAATAATAATAATAATAATAATAATTATTATTATTATTATTATTATTATTATTATTATTCCAGTGTAAGGATTCCTTTAAGCACTCTTACTGATGTGTGCAACAGGACTCAATTCATCAGCAAAGGACTTCCTGCTGAAATAGACAGTTACTTTCTATTTTCTAAATGCACAGATTACAAATATTGAAATATTGAAATATTTTTAGCAATTTCTGAAAGTTTTTTCAAGCAACTGCTAATATTAAACATTATTAAAGTGGAGCTGCCAATGTTACCAGTCATACTGTACCTATAATTAATTTTCTATGCTAGGCTGGAAAATGAACCCAGAATCCTTTCCGTTGAAGCTACTGTATTGTGAAGATATGATTGAGAAGATATACATTTTTTGTCACGCGAGGTCGGCGTCGCGCTCCCTCTGCACGACATCGCCGGACCTCTCCGCCCCCCTAGAGACGAGCAATAGGGAATTGAAGTGCTGGTCTTGTCAGCCAGCACTTCATGAGTTAATTCTCTGTTTGGGTTTAGCCATGTGGTGCTGATCACACCACATGGCTACTTTACATATTGTTTGGACAGCTTGCTCCGCCTCAGGTCATGTGATGCTGGCCACATCACATGATCCTGGGCGGACTATTTAAAGATGGCAACTGCCTCACTCAGATGCCTGTGATTAGTCTTCTGAGATCAGTGCTGTGTGTTGGACCTTGCTGTTGGATTATTGGTATATTGGATTTTGGCTTCGGACTTAGACTACGCTTTTGCGATTCCCCTCGGTATTTGATGTGACCTCCTGTTCTTGACTTGGCTTGCTGACTATTCTGCTATTGTGTTTGTTCTGTCTGTGTTCGTCTTTCCCTGTGTTCCCTTCCCTTCCCTGTGCACGTACTCAGCATAGGGACCGTCTCCAAGTTACGGTTTTGCCGCCTAGGGCATCTACTGTAAGTAGGCAGGGAAAGAGGTGGGGTTCAGACAGGGCACACTATCCCTTGTTTCCCTGTCGTGACATTTTTCTATTTAACCTTTTTTAATGCAATTAATGTACCAAGGAATATGATGCATGAGAGATCTGCCCTTCAGGACACCTTTTTCAAAAGGCAGATCTTGGTACAGGAAACTTCTAGCAATTGGTTATGTTTCCACATTCACTTTTGTTATCCCCTTTTGATGTAAGACATAGAGGATAGCAGATTTTATGACTGTAATGTGCAAGGCACATTTGGGAGGTTCACTAAGCTAATATAGTTTGTAGACTTATTTTAATTTCTATAGACAGCTGTAGACATGTGGGTAATTTAACAAACGGATGCAAAGTGGAACTGTCTCAGTTGCCATACCAACCAATCAGATTCCACCTTTAATTTTCCAAAGGAGCGGTCAAAAATGAAAGGTGGAATGTAATTGGTTGCTATGGGCAACTTAGCCAGTTCTACACCAGTTTACACCAGTGTGATAAATGAGCCCATTGGTCTTTTAAAGACCCATAATATTGAAAATTCATAAAAAAAACAGAAACGTATTGGCAACAACTGAAACTTTTAGGTAGGGGGTTCTTTAAAAATACATGAAGAGGTGTTTCATGTTGCCTTAAGGAAGCCAAACAACTTAGATGGCTGTCAGCCAAGATCTATTCCTGCTGACCCTCCCATACACACATGGCTCAGCTGCTCATAAATTTTTTTCCTAAAAGGAAAACCTGAATTAAGACCCTGACATACATATTTTGGAACTAGCTTTTTGCATGTCACAAAAATGTATCAGGCACGTTGAATAGTGTTGAGCGAAGTTCTGATAAATTCAATTCGGCAGCTTCGCCAAACTTCGTCAATAAATTAGATTGCTTACAAATTACTTAATCACAAATCGCTTTTCATTGAATGGAGTGGGCGCAATGACGAGGACCGGTGATCACGTCGCATCCCATCATTTAACTCTTCATATGCCGAGTTTAACTCTGATCGGGACATCTGAGACTCACATTCAGGTGCTCAGTGGCTTAATCCAGTGGCTGATATCAGGAAATAGAAGGATGGGTCATCGTGATACTCAAAGTTAGGGTATTTAAAGTATACAAAGCGGAATTTGATCCAAAGTTTAGGAAAATTTGATTCAAAATGAATCCAAATTTCCTTGTGCTTCATAGTATAGAATTGATTTTTCCTAAAATGGTGGCTGAAATAATTATACTCACCTCATCCAATTGCTCACAGAGAAGTTGTCTGCTCCCATCTTCATTGAAGAAAACCCACCAAAGAACCTTCAATGAAAATAACATCACCACGTGATCACACTGACCACGAGCAGTGACATCATCATTGATTACGTCACCGTGTAACACATGGTGCACATGGTTTTGTCCATGCTCGCCTCAAGTCCATTGGTGGGTTTTCTTCAATCAAGTGAAAGAAGTGAGTATAAACTTGGTGCATTGTTAGACAAAAAGTTTTTGTCAACGTTTTGGTGCATGTTATCATATCTTAAACTGGTCCCTATCTTGCTAAATCATGATATAAAAAGTATAATTCCACACCTACGTTTAAATTATAAGGCAGGCTGTTCCGGCAGGGGAACAGCCTCCCAGAATTCACTGTATCCAGACTAGCAGGATAAGGCCATTCACTGATGAAACATATAATGACTATAAGGTGATCTGGCAGGGATTCAGGCGTTTTCTGACATGAGTGTTGGGTTTTAACTAGAGATGAGCGAGCACTAAAATGCTCGGGTGTTCGTTATTCGAGTTGAATTTTTCCTGATGCTCAGGTGCTTGTTTCGAATAACGAACCCCATTGAAGTCAATGGGAGACTCGAGCATTTTCTGCAGGAGACCAAGGCTCTGCCTAGGGAAGGCTGGGTGAAAACCTGGAAACCTCAGAAAATGATGGAAACACCACGGAAATGGACAGGAAACAGCAAGGGTAGCATGCATGGATGCCTCTGAGGCTGCCTAATCCCACCATTACCCCAAATTCTCCTGCAACAGCCTGGTGGTGACCCTCAAGGCAATTGTGCTCACCCAAACCAAGAAGGGCGAGGCACATGCCCATCACGTGTTAGGGAAGCACCCAACTAGGTGCAACGAAGGTCCATCACCCATGCCCATGCTGGCACTGCTGTCATATCCCCCACCCCACGATGCAGGCATAAGCCTGACACAGCATGGCGGTGTCACCAACAAGTGACCAAGTTACATGAGGTAGCAGGTGAGCCACCCAAACATGTAGCCTGACACAGCATGGAGGTGACAACAGAGTGACCGAGTTAGAGTGAGGTAGCAGGCGAAGCACAAATAAAATTTAGGGTGACCCTGTATTGGCTGTGACAAAAGAGTGACCAAGTTACACTGCAGGAGCAAGCGAAGCACATAAAAATTTAGCGTGGCCCTGTATGGCTGTGACTACAGAGTGACCGAGATACACTGCGGGAGCAGGCGAAGCACATAAAAATTTAGCGTGGCCCTGTATGGCTGTGACTACAGAGTGACCGAGATACACTGTGGGAGCAGGCGAAACACATAAAAATTTAGCGTGGCACTGTATGGCTGTGACTACAGAGTGACCGAGTTACACAGCAGGAGCAGGCGAACCACATCAAAATTTATCGTGGCCCTGTATGGCTGTGACTACAAAGTGACCGAGTTACACTGCGGGAGCAGGCGAAGCACGTTAAAATTTATCGTGGCCCTGTATGGCTGTGACTACAGAGTGACCAAGTTACACTGCGGGAGCAGGCGAAGCACATTAAAATTTATCGTGGCCCTGTATGGCTGTGACTACAGAGTGACCGAGTTACACTGCGGGAGCAGGCGAAGCACATTAAAATTTATCGTGGCCCTGTATGGCTGTGACTAGGGATGAGCGAACTTTTGAAAAGTTCGGTTCGGTTCGCTTCGGCGAACTTTCTTGAAGTTCGGATTCGTACGAACCGAACCTAAAACGAACCTTATACGAACGAATATACGCATATTTGAGAATCTACACTAATACGTACGCTAATGCGAACATTCCCGCACAAATAACGAACATACAGTCTAGCGTTGTCAAAGGTACGCTACTTAACTGAATATGTACGCATTTGATGTGCCGTTTTTATTTTAACCAGATTCGTCTTAAAAGTTCTTAAACGAATCTGGTTCGTTACGGTTCTGTTCGCTCGTCCGAACGAACGTTCGGACGAACGAAAATAATAACCCATCTCGGCCATTCTCCTCCCAAAAGGGTGGTTTGACACGAGGGTCACACCAGGATACAAGGGATTGTAGGAGTAATAAATAATCCCTTGTATCCTGGTCTATTCTGTGAAAACGGTACAGTTTTGATGTGCCGTTTTTATTTTAACCAGATTCGTCTTAAAAGTTCTTAAACGAATCTGGTTCGTTACGGTTCTGTTCGCTCGTCCGAACGAACGTTCGGACGAACGCAAATAATAACCCATCTCGGCCATTCTCCTCCCAAAAGGGTGGTTTGACACGAGGGTCACACCAGGATACAAGGGATTGTAGGAGTAATAAATAATCCCTTGTATCCTGGTCTATTCTGTGAAAACGGTACAGTTTTGATGTGCCGTTTTTATTTTAACCAGATTCGTCTTAAAAGTTCTTAAACGAATCTGGTTCGTTACGGTTCTGTTCGCTCGTCCGAACGAACGTTCGGACGAACGAAAATAATAACCCATCTCGGCCATTCTCCTCCCAAAAGGGTGGTTTGACACGAGGGTCACACCAGGATACAAGGGATTGTAGGAGTAATAAATAATCCCTTGTATCCTGGTCTATTCTGTGGAAAAAGTAAACTTTATTTACGAACCTGATTCATACGAACTTGACGAAAGTTCGGTTCGGGGACGAACCGAACGTTCGGTAAAGTTCGTAACGAATCTGGTTCGTTACGGTTCGGTTCGCTCATCCCTAGCTGTGACTACAGAGTGACCGAGTTACACTGCGGGAGCAGGCGAAGCACATTCAAATTTATCGTGGCCCTGTATGGCTGTGACAAAAGAGTTACCGAGTTATACTGCGGGAGCAGGCGAAGCATATTAAAATTTATCGTGGCCCTGTATGGCTGTGATTACAGAGTGACCGAGTTACACTGCGGGAGCAGGCGAAGCACATTAAAATTTATCATGGCCCTGTATGGCTGTGACTACAGAGTGACCGAGTTACACTGCGGGAGCAGGCGAAGCACGTTAAAATTTAGTGTGGCCCTGTATGGCTATGACAACAGAGTGACCGAGTTACACTGCGGGAGCAGGCAAAGCACATTAAAATTTATCATGGCCCTGTATGGCTGTGACTACAGAGTGACCGAGTTACACTGCAGGAGAAGGCAAAGCACGTTAAAATTTATCGTGGCCCTGGGGGGCGGAGCCTGCGCCTGAAGCGGATGGTGGTGTGAAGCGCTGCTCCGTCATTGATCTCACCCATATAGCGTGGCTTCTCTGCCTGACACCTCCAGCATGGTCAAGATCGGAGGTTCTAAACCCACAGAACCTCAGGGAAACAGTAAGAGCTCTGTCCCAGCCGGGGAGATGGAGAAATTCATCAAAAAAGCTGCCTGTGCATATGTTGCTCGAGAAACCAAGATGGCGCCGAGCATGCCGCGGTCCTCCAGCTCCCAGCAGCGCGAAACGGAGGGAGAGAACAAGGGTAGGGAGACTTCACCGAGTCATAAAGAACTCCCGATTTCCAGGGCTTTCCTGAAAGAAGCTCTGTCAGACGCTATTGAACCTCTGAGGCTTGATATAGCCAAGGTTAAAGAAGATGTTAAGCACATTGGGAGACGGGTGGAAATGCTAGAGGAGGCCCAGGCTGCAGTGATCAATCATCCAAAAGCCACTACTTTGAGCATTACCACCTGCCAACTTCACCTAAATGCGATATATGCCGCTGTAGAAGATCAAGAAAACAGGGGCAGATGCAATAACTTGCGTTTCAGGGGCATACCTGAATCGGTGGAACAGCAGGATATCACTGAAGTAGTTGTCCAGATCTGCTTGTCCCTGCTGGGACCTGACTCAGGCTCACAATGTGGTAATAGAATGGGCTCACAGGGCTCTGCGACCAAAGCCCCAGCCAGAGGACCCACCAAGAGACATTATTTGTAAGTTCCTACATTACCCAGTGAAGGAGGCCATTCTAAATCGGGCGAGGAATTCACCCACTATTCACTGGGAAAATGCTGAAATCACAATTTTCCAGGACTTGGCTCAATCCACGCTAAGGAAGAGAAGAGCGTTGAAGCCGCTTACGGATTGGCTCTGGAACCGTAAGATTTTGTACAGATGGAACTTTCCTTTTGGGCTCTCATTCCTTTACAACTGGTCGCCGTATCACTATCTCTACATATGAGGATCTAGACAAGGCCTTTGACCATCTGAATATGGAGCCGTTACAGATTGAAAATTGGGATGCGGTTCAAGACCTCAACAAGCTGCCAGACCTTCCAACTGTAACCCCATGGGAGACTCCTCGTCTTTCCAAGCAGCAGAGAGGGAAAAGAAACCAAAGATCTTCCACTCCACGGCGTCTTCAGCTGGAAGACCAATGAAGAGATCTCTGTCTGACAAGGAGTGGTACTTACTGCTTTTGTGGCACTGACTTGGTGGTACCTTATGGCTACCATGAATATTGTTCTTACCCTTGAATAGGTTTCTCACAGCCTGGACACATCCTCCTTATCTTGTCTTCTATATTTTATTTCTACTTCAATTCTGCACTGTGCCTCCTTCTTGTCCTCCCACTTTGTTCTACAAGTTTTAGTACGTAATTTTGCTGATTAATCTCTGTTTCAGTATATTACTAGATTAAGCCATGCTGGTCTTGTCTTGTGCTAGCACCTGGGTCTGTAGTGACGGTCTATGACCTTTCCCCCATACACAATGCTCTGTATGGTTACATACTGGCTTACCGTTTTTTCAGGTTTACTATGGTTTGGATTGTTTCACTTGTTTATTTTTGGTTTGTTCCTTTCTCACAGATGGACAGCATCTTCTGTATTATATGGACGTGGGCGGTCTGCGGGCGTTGAAGGAATAGAAGCTGCACCTCTGGAGGCTGAGTACTATTTTCAGATATTTTCAATGGGTTTCCTGAATTTTGCCCCCTTCCTACTCACCTACTGCAATGGCTGATATATGTGTTTCATCTTTCAATGTGAAAGGCTTTAACTCCCCATCGAAGAGATGTCAGGTCTTCTCTTATTTGAAATCTAAACAGTGTTCGGTGGTGATGCTGCAGGAAACTCATTTTAGGTTTAATAAATACCCTAACATGACATACGCCTTGTTCTCTCAGTGGTATCATTGCGGGTCTGATTCATCTGCCTCCAGGGGTGTTAGCATTGGCTTTAGAAAGGATGTACCCTTCACCTATTCCTCCCACGTTCAAGATACAGAGGGTAGATATATCCTGCTCAAAGGTACCATAGCCAACCAAATGTACACATTTGTGAATATTTATGCTCCCAATATTAATCAAGTCTCTTGGTTGGATAAAGTCCTAGTGTTACTTGAACCATTTCAGGAGGGTGTAGTGGTGTTTGGAGGAGATCTTAACCTTGTCATGGAACCGGCACTGGACTCTACCTCACAGAAATCTGCGATTTCAACTAAAGCACTGCGTCATCTTAAAAAATCTCTACAGCGTCTTTCGCTGTACGATGTATGGAGAATGATACATCCCTCCGGATGTGACTATACTTACTTCTCAGCGGTTCATGGTTCCTATGAGAGACTCAATTATATTTTTGTTTCTAAAGAGCATTTACATTTATGCACATCTCCATATATAGGCACTATGCACTTGTCTGACCATTCTCCTGTGTTCCTTTCTATTAAGGCTCCGTCGATGGTGACAAAGGAGTTCAGGTGGAGACTTAATGAACAACTTTTATCACCTGCGATCCAGCTGCAGCGGGTAAAGGGGTTGTTGGAAGAATTTTTCCAGCTTAATGCTCTCCCTGACACTTCCCCACACGTTTTATGGGACACTCATAAGGCATACATGAGGGGCCAGTTCATTAGTTTAGGCGCTCAGCTTAAGCGGGAAAGGAAAGCTAAACTGGATAACCTCCTCCTACAAATAGGTCGTCTGGAAACCCTACATAAACAAACCCTGTTGGACTCCCACCTGTCTGAACTGACTGATTTGAGAGCCCAGGTTAAGACCCTGTTAAACACTTCCTCAGCGAAGATATACCTCCACTCCCAATTTAAATATTATGCACATGGAGACAAGGCCTCCAAATTCATGATGCATCGCATAAAACAAAGGCGTTCCCAAAACTATATCCATAAAGTAAATGTTCCTGGTAGAGGAGAGGTCTTTCATACCCCCGCTATAGCAGAACAGTTCCAAAAATTTTATTATTCACTCTATAATCTGAGAGACTCAGAAACGTCCAACCGAGACCCCCTTCCTACCTCTGAGGTCATCTCCTCTTACCTTGCCTCTTTATCACTGCCCACTCTCTCAGACTCCCAAAGAGAAGACTTATCTTCCCCCTTTTCTCTTGAGGAACTAACTAGTGCTATCAAACATCTCCCCAATGGGAAAAGCCCTGGCCCAGATGGTTTCCCTGCCCTTTATTATCGTTCCCTTCACTCAATCTTAGTCCCCTTCCTACTCCCCATTTGCAATAGCTCCCTGTATGGTGCCCCCATGTCAATTGACATGACCAGAGCGCATATCTCTCTGATCCCTAAGGAAGGTAAGGATCCAGCTAATTGCGCCAATTATAGACCGATCTCTTTATTAAATCTAGATCTGAAATTAATGGCAAAAATGTTGGCAGTACGTCTCTCATCACTTCTTCCTACGTTGGTCAATAGGGATCAGGTGGGATTTATAAGAGGAAGAGAAGGAAGAGACAATACAGCCAGAGTGCTTAATGCAATTTTCCATTCTAAAAAACATAAACGTCCTCTCGTCCTTCTCAGCACTGATGCTGAGAAGGCTTTCGATAGGGTGAATTGGCATTATATGAGACATGTCCTGCTTGCATTTGGCTTACCGCACCCATACATTGAAGCTGTATTTTCAATGTATACAAATGCTTCAGCTTCTATAATAATTAATAGCACCTTATCCCCTTCCTTCACTATTGGCAATGGCACCAGACAGGGTTGCCCACTTTCCCCTCTCCTTTTTGTGTTAGTGATGGAGACGCTGATGCAATCCCTTAGGGGACGAAGGGAAATACAAGGAGTCTATATGGGTGGTGGTGAGCATAAGGTAGCTGCGTTTGCAGACGATTTACTGATCTTGACGACCAACCCAACCCATTCTCTCCCTTGTATTTACCATATTATTGAACAATTTAGTACCCTCTCTGACTTTAAAATAAATATGAATAAGTCTTATGTTCTCAGTATTGATCTACCACCCCTACTCCGGTCTACACTTAAATCTGCCTCTCCCTTTAACTGGGACTCCCCGCATATTACATATTTGGGTGTCAAAATTGGGCCGAACCCCTCTTCTCTCTTTTCGCTTAATTTTTCACCTTTACTTGACTCCATGTCTGCCCAACTCACTTCCCTTCAGCCAAGCCTGTTGTCATGGTTCGGAAGAAAGAACATTGTAACTGCTCTTAGTATACCAAGACTAACTTACCTCCAACAGGTTTTGCCTATTCCTGTCCCAAAAAACCTTCTACTCTACCCTTAAAAAACATATACGCACATTCATCTGGACAAAGAAAAAAGCCAGACTGTCATACGATACGCTCAACAGGCCCAAAACCGCTGGTGGTATTAATCTCCCAGACCCTGAGCTGTATGGGAGAGCAGTACTCCTATCAAGAGTGGTCAGTTGGCTGGGTCAGCACTGGAACAGAGCTTGGGTAGACATTGAACAGCAAGATTTTGGTTGTAACTTTTTAAGTCTGTTGGTGGGAACTAAAAACCTCCCCCAATATTCCAAATTAGCCAACCCAATAATTAAAGCTACTTTGGAGACTTGGCACTGGTTCCAATCAACTCCGCATGCTATTCCCCTGCCCTCTCCACTATTACAGATTAAGGATGCTGTGGCCTTGGCCCCTCAAGCCCTGAGAGAGAGTCTCCCACTTGCAATTAGGGAAGCTACCCTGCCTCTACTATCTTTGTTTGATGAAGAAGGTAAAGTTTTAGACAATTCTGTTATTACCAATATTCTTTTCAGAGAACTTCTCACAACCACTTCTTTCCTTTATGAAGGAACTGCTACTGCAACATGTTCCTAAACAAGCATTGCTTCGTCCTTTGAAGTGGTTAAAGGGACTGATTGCAGAAAAGACCCCTCCTCTAAAACTTATTTCCAGGATATATCATAAACTATGCTCCCCAATACTTATGGCCAAACCGGCATTCATAGGCCTCTGGGAAAAAGATCTTGGATTGTCATTTTCTCAGTCAGAAATAGCCTCTATCTTTATAACTCCCCATAAAGCCTCTAGATGCGTTAGGACACAGGAGAATGGTTACAAGCTGTTGACCAGGTGGTATAAAACACCAGATGTTACCTGTCTATACAGTGCCTCAGGTTCGGATACTTGCTGGCGATGTTTAAGGGATAGGGGTTCCTTTTTTCACATCTGGTGGACGTGCCCTACAGTTCAAAACTGGTGGGAAGAAATATTCAAGCTTTGTAATGCCACTTGTTCCTCCGCCATCCCAACATCTCCTCAATTAGCTCTATTGGGTATCTCACCGCCGTCCTTAAGTAAACCTCCTTCCCCTCTGTTTCTCTCATTATTGAGTGCTGCTCGCCTTCTTATTCCGCTTTATTGGCTGTCTACTGACCTACCTCATATTAATCAATGGATATGTAAGGTGGATCAAATATACAGACTTGAGGAGCTGGCTGCCTGGGAGAATCGTTCCATTGCTAAGTTCAGAGCCAGATGGAAGAAGTGGGCGATCTTTCGGAATTTTGAGATTTAGCGGTGCTCGGACACCCAGCTTCCCGACTCTCTGTACAGATGAACCTGCCTTATGCAGATTACTGACATGCTCAATGTGAATGATATTGCAAACAGTTGTGCTGCTGTCCCTTATATCTGTGATTGTATTGTTTGTTCATTGTATGTTTTTGTTTTTATAAAATGAAAATAAAAATATAAATTAAAAAAAAAAAAATTATCGTGGCCCTGTATGGCTGTGACTACAGAGTGACCGAGTTACACTGCGGGAACAGGCGAAGCACATTAAAATTTATCGAGGCCCTGTATGTGGACGTTGAGGGCTTGTGCATGTGGGTGGGTGGAACTTTATTTCCGCTTGCGCTTCAATGTCTGATCTAATGACAGCTGAACGCTGCGCAGGGACACATTGGTGGACAGTGTGGAGGATCGTGGAGACGAAGGGGTAGTTTTTGGGCGGGAGGCGCTCGTGCCGGGGTCCTGGACAGGGGGGTTGACTCGCAGAGGCAGCAAGTGACACAGGGGAAGGAGTAGTGGTGTGACCCGCAGGAGGTGAATGGCCTTGGTTCCATTGAGTTGGGTGTTTAGCACTCATATGCCTGCGCATGCTGGTGGTGGTTAGGCTGGTAGTGGTGGCACCCCTGCTGGGTTCAAAATTTTGTGTATATAACTGTATTATATATCAATTAGAGAGAAAAAAAGGATTGTGCAGACTGGGCCTGGCATAGAGCTACCCAGAAAATTGTCCCACAGTGACCTTTTTTAATACAAATATATTTGTATTACAGAGCAATAAAACGTATTTTCTAACGTCACGTGTAGTATATAGCAATTAGAGAGAAACAAAGGATTGTGCAGACACAGCCTGGTATAGTTCAACCCAGAAAATTATTCCATTGAACTTTTTCAAATATATGTGTATTAACTGAGAGCAAAAAAACGTATTTTCTAATGTGACATGTAGTATCGATCAGTTAGAGAGAAAAAAGGACTGTGCAGACTTGGGCTGCTATAGTGCAACCCCACTATGGCCGGTGACAACTGAGTGAATGAGTTAGAGTGAGGTAGCAGGAGAAGCACATAAAAA
>ONZH01028986.1:0-29889 GCA_900303285.1 Rhinella marina
AATCATCTCAGACTGGTTTCTTGAACATGACAATGAGTTCACTGTACTCAAATGGCCTCCACAGTCACCAGATCGCAATCCAATAGAGCATCTTTGGGATGTGGTGGAACGGGAGATTCGCATCATGGATGTGCAGCCGACAAATCTGCGGCAACTGTGTGATGCCATCATGTCAATATGGACCAAAATCTCTGAGGAATGCTTCCAGCACCTTGTTGAATCTATGCCACGAAGAATTGAGGCAGTTCTGAAGGCAAAAGGGGGTCCAACCCGTTACTAGCATGGTGTACCTAATAAAGTGGCCGGTGAGTGTATATACTATATATCTGTATATACCTCATGTATTATAAAAGTATAGTAGATGCAGTGTGTATAGATATATAGTATATACAGCAGTGTACTGATATGTGAGGTACAGGGTATAATAGATGCACTGTGTACAGATATATAGTATATGATTGTTATATATATATATATATATATATATATATATATATTATATATAATTATGTAGAGAACTTGGTTCTGGTGATGTATTTATGTAGAGAACTTGGTTCTGGTGCTGTATTTATGTAGAGAACTTGGTTCTGGTGATGTATTTATGTAGAGAACTTGGTTCTGGTGATGTATTTATATAGAGAACTTGGTTCTGGTGATGTATTTATGTAGAGAACTTGGTTCTGGTGCTGTATTTTTGTAGAGAACTTGGTTCTGGTGCTGTATTTATGTAGAGAACTTGGTTCTGGTGATGTATTTGACTTATGGGTTTGGTTCTCGTGCTGTGTGTATGTAGTGATCTTGGTTCTTGCTCTGCATTTGTGTTAAACATACATCTGATGCTATATGTCTAATACTATCCATTCACATTTGCGTTTGGGTCACAGATTCTGTTAAAAAGACCGGACAGAAAAGTTCTGCATGCATCATTTAAGCAGCATATGGTTATATGTTTCCAGCAAGGCCTTATGCTGTGTTTTTACCATATTGAGGCAGCAAAGGCCTTGCTGGGTAACCTATTTAACCCTATGCTGCATCAATAACTAATATAGCCTAAGGGCTATCTTTAGATACAAGCAGCATAGGGTTAAAAAGGTTACTCACCAAGGCCTTTTGCTGCCTCAATATGGTAAAAACATAGCATAAGGCCTTGCTGGGTAACCATTTTAACCCTATCCTGCTTGTATGTAAAGATAGCCTTCAGGCTATATTAGTTATTGATGCAGCATAGGGTTAAATAGGTTACCCAGCAAGGCCTTATGCTGTGTTTTTACCATTTTTTTTAAGGAGGCAAAATGCGTGTAGGGGCGTGGCAGGGGTGGGCCGTGTGGGGGCGTGGCAGGGGTGGAGCTTGTGGGGGCGGGGCAGGGGCCCATGCATTATAAACCGCCCAGGGCCCATGGGATCCTTAATCCACCCCTGGTCCTCATTCTCAGTCATACACAGAGTTTTATCCCTCTGTGATTCTAATATCAGGCCTCACCTGCGACCACCTCAGATCAAAGACAAAACCTGTACTGGAAGGGTGTGAGCTGGCAGATCCCACTACCAAATCTATCCACCAGTCCAAATAAAATCCAGCCCAGAACAAAATCTAGACAAACCTGTCTCCGCAAACTACACTTTGCTGAAACCACTGCAGCTTTCTGGATTTCGCTTATCTCACCCAGATGAGGTATCTGGGTGGGATATACACGCCTTCCAGCACTATACTTTACACATTACCACAGGATGGAAGATGGAATAGCACATCTGGCGTATCTTATATCATCCAGGACCACCAAGTTGCCACACTTAGGCAATGTCGTACAGCATCCATGGACAAAAGTGCTGCTGTTTCTGGAAGGAAAGGAAGACCCTTTTTTTTTTTAGTCCAGAACAACCCTTTAACTTTGCACTGAAAATACAACAATGTACATTTTTAGGTTTGTGTATTCTGTATAGCTTCCCAGTTTGCCACTTACCATTGTCATATGCTACTTCTGTCTAGCCACAATTATGCTACTATATATTAGTACAGAATCCACAGATATTTGGGGTTATGTAACGTAACAAATCCCGAAAACCTCCAATATAAGATACCAACAAACAGCGGGAAAGTAATAATGCTTCAATCTTTATTAATATATTAAACATTTACAACAAATTTCATTTAGTAAAGGAGGAGGAGTACATAGAATGTATCAAACAGCAGGACATATCGGTTGGTTGTGGTCCATATACGTAGTGACCACCATAATATAAGTAATTAATTAAGACCAAATTGTACATATAGTCACCATCAATTTCTACTGAGCAATAATAAAGTGCATGTGCAAGATAGGAACAATTCCTCAATGATTAGTATCCCATAGTATAATCTATAAAACATACAAATACCGACCTTTATGTCCCGCGCCCCGACGCGCGTTTCGCACCTAGGTTCATCAGGGGGTATATATATTAGTACAGTCCTGGAGTGTTCATCTCATTCAGCCATGTGAATATGCCAACCTCTTCAGGGACTTGAACCTATGGTGTTCTGATGGTGAACCTCTTGTCATTTGTTTTCTTACACTGAAACCTCATAACTATTCTTTTCTTAAAGGCTATGTACACCTTTGGGGGCAATTTATTTTTTTAGTTTTTTTTAAATTATTATTGTATTGTATACATTTTGAGCTAAAAAACATTTTTTTTCAATAGGTCAGCATGGTGGCTCAGATGGGCAGCATGGTGGCACAGTGGTTAGCACTGAATACAGCCCTGGGTTCAAATCTGACCAAGGACAACATCTGCATGACGTTTGTATGTTCTCTCTGTATTTGCGTGGGTACTCTGGTTTCCTCCCACACTCCAAAGAGATACTGATAGGGAACTTAGATTGTGAGCTCCAATGGGGACAGCATGATGCTAATGTGTGCAAAGCGCTGTGGAATATAGTAGCGCTATATAAATGTGTATAACAAATACTTTTACACTTGCATTTAACTTTTCCGGCATTGAGATCCGGCAGAGGATCTCAATACTGGAGAAAAACGCTTCCGTTTTGTCCCCATTGATTGTCAATGGGGACAAAACTGAACTGAACAAAATGGAATGCTCCAAAATGCATTCCGTTCCATTTTGTTGCGTTCCCATACCGGAGAGCAAACCGCAGCAAACTGCGGTTTTCTGCATAGCAGGGGATGCGGAGCAAAACTAACATAATAGAAAACTGATCCGTCCCCCATTGATTTTAAAGATAATACAACCGGATCCGTTTATAACGGATGCAGCCGGTTGTATTATCACAAATGGAAGCGTTTTTGCTGATCCCTGCCGGATCAGGCAAAAGCACAAGTGTGAAAGAAGCCTTATCTGCTGGTTTGATCACAATAGTGTCATCGTTTTCTAGACTACATAAAGCAGATAATTTTTCAGATGTAAGATTATTCCGCGGATGGTAATTGCAGTTGTTAAGTGTCTCAATATAAGTTCTCCCACTTAAAAAGATGAAAGAGGCCTGTAATTGACATCATAGGTAGACCTCAACTATGAGAGACAAAATGAGAAAACAAATCCAGAAAATCACTGAGTCTGATTTTTAAAGAATTTATTTGCAAATTATGGTGGAAAATAAGTATTTGGTTAATAACAAAACTTCATCTCAATACTTTGTTATATATCCTTTGTTGTCAATGACAGAGGTCAAATGTTTTCTGTAAGTCTTCACAATGTTGGCACACACTGTTGCTGGTATGTTGGCCCATTCCTACATGCATAACTCCTCTAGAGCAGTGATGTTTTGGGGCTGTCGCTGGGCAACACAGACTTTCAACTCCCTCCAAAGGTTTTCCATGGGGTTGAGATCTGGAGACTGGCTAGGCCACTCCAGGACCTTGAAATGCTTCTTACGAAGCCACTCCTTCATTGCCCTGGCGGTGTGCTTGGGATCATTGTCATGCTGAAATACCCAGCCTCATTTCATCTTCAATGCCCTTGCTGATGGAAGGAGGTTTGCACTCAAAATCTCACGATACATGGCCCCATTCATTCTTTCATGTACATGGATCGGTCGCCCTGGTCCCTTTGCAGAGAAACAGCCCCAAAGCATGATGTTGCCACCCCCATGCCTCACAGTAGGTATGGTGTTCTTTGGATGCAACTCAGCATTTACTCTCCTCCAAACATGACAAGTTGTGTTTCTGCCAGACAGTTCTACTTTGGTTTCATCTGACCATATGACATTTTCCCAATACTCTTCTGGAACATCCAAATGCTCTCTAGCAAACTTCAGACGGCCCGGATATGTACTGGCTTAAAAAGGGGGACCCGTCTGGCACTGCAGGATCTGAGTCCCTGGCGGCGTAGTGTGTTACTGACGGTAGCCTTTGTTATGATGGTCCCAGCTTTCTGCGCTTCCATTCATCTGCGCACACGCCGTCACTTCCCTGAACCCGGAAGTGACGGCGCGTGCGCAGATGAATGGAAGCCCTTGCAGTGTTCGGCACTGCAAGCGCTATTGTGCATGCGCCGGCCCCGATCCTGCTGCGCACGCACGGGATTTCAGCGCTAGGCCAAACGGTCTAGCGCTGTCAGTCAATTTAAAGAGGGGCGTGCACTTAGGCATGGGGGAGAGCCTCGGGCCCGGGAGTGCGGTGAAGAAGCGGTGCTCAGGAGGAAAGAGCCCGCCCCCCGGTGCTCCGAATGCTCATTAGCATAATTTTTAAACTTCACTTTTCTGCACAGCCGCTGCGCTATACTCTGCAATACAGGTATGTGGATAATTGGCAAATTAAGGGCTTTTAACCTATGTATTAAAATACATAGGTTAAAACCTGGTGACAGAGCCTCTTTAAGGTCCAAAACAGGCTGGTCACTAATGGGTTAAGGTACTTATTTGTGTTTTCAATTATTCCACAGCATGGATTTCGCACTTTGATTTTCATATCACATGTGACTGTCTTTATCAGTAGTTTTCACATGATAATTAACCACTGAGTCAAAGGCATAATATGGGTAGACAGAAAAATGTCCTGTGCCCTGTTTTAGCTAGAATATTTATTCTGAAGTAGAATGTGCAAGGTTCTTGCCAGGCTCATAAACTGGAATGTCATTTATTATTATTACCAATTACAGAAAGCTTTAACCAAAAGGGTCTGAGGCAGTATAGGCGGAGCTAGTGCAGTGGCCGGCTTTGTGGTGGGATCACTTGTTGCTGCTCTCCAGAAGGCGTGGTGCACCCCAATGGGAAATAAGTCCGGAGAGGAAGGGTCTGCAATATACCAGTGTGCTTTTTTTACTGGAAGTGTACAACAATGAGCACTGAGCTGGTTCTCCAATCTCCTACCGAGCAGAAGAAGGTTTCATGCTAAAGAAAGGCCTGAGCTAGCTGTCCCTCTCTCTATCAGAAGGCTGGCTCCCTGACTAAAGGGTGGCTCAGGGTCTGATTCTCAGTCACGCGGCTGGCTCCCTGGTCACTGGTCTGGTGACCTAAGATATGTGGCAGAGTATCCCCATCTCAACATTTTCTTCTGGTCATTCATGCAGTCTGGCAGAGTCTCTCCTACTCAGCATTGGTCCCTATCTGCAGACTGGCAGAGTCTCTCTTACTAAGCACTAGTCCCTCTCTGCAGACTGGTAAAGTCTCTGTTACTAAGCACCGGTCCCTGTAACACCTATAGGTAGGGACAGACAAGGACAGTGAGCTCTAACCTAGAACCCAGCCCGCTTTCCCTACCTGCTTGCAGTATAAGCCCTACTTGGCAGAACCACAACTGGACGATGGTCCCTACTCTAAATAAATGCAGAGACAGACAAACACAAGTAGACAAACAAACACCAAAGCAGAGTCATACGGATATGGGTCAGAACCAGTCAGGCTATGCAGTACTAAATGAGAGACAGAGGGTGGTCAGAAGACAAGCCGAGGTCAGAAGCACAGATGAATCAGTATGCAAATGCAAGAACAGGGAACAAGGAACCTAGCTAGGGAGCCAAACAAGAATATCAGTGGCAATGGTGTATGGCCAGGAAGGCATATAAATAGAGCTCTGTCCCTGGATCAGAACCTGATAGGTCCATTGACTCAGCGTTCCATTAGTCAGAAAAACTAGTACACAGTAATAAAGCAGCTGAGCCAATAAGCACAATTGCTAATCACCCCCAGCACATGCCCACTGCAGGTAGAAATAGAGCACTGCAATCTGTTACTAAAAATGTGGTCACGTCATCAGCGGGCATGGCTTAGCAGCACGTCTCTCCTGGTGTGGCCGTGCTGAGGCTTAGGTGCATTTATTACATCACCCCCTCTTAAGAGTTGCCACTGGACTACGTTTCGTAGAGCACGTTTGATGGAAATTTCCTCTTTAAATGAGGAACGTTAACATCCCGAGCAGCAACCCATGTCCTTTTTTCAGCACTGTATTCCTTCCAATGGATAAGGTAGAAGAGAAACCTGGAGTCTCTGAGAGTCAAGGATTTTTTCTACCTCGTACTCTAAATCACCTTGAATTACTAATGGATCAGGAGCAGGGGAGTTGTAACAGCGGCTGCTCTGTGCTGCTGTTCTCCTGCTTACTGCTGGATGCTGCGTTCAGCAGTCATTGGCTGTCTGTGCTTCCCCATTCACTGCTGCAGTCCTGGGCTCTGTCCTTGCGGGTACTGTTTGTTCTGGGATCCACAGTTTCCTTTCAGCCTTGGCCAAAACATGCTTGCTGCTTCTTCCCTGCAGCTCTTTCTTATGGGCCGGCACGCGTCACATCCTGTGCTTTATGGGTTAGATCATGTGACCTTGCTGACCAATCCTAGCCTTCCTGTATGTATATAAGTGGCTCAGCTTCCTTCCCAGATGCCTGAGTGTTAAGGTCCTTGTGTCCTGCAAAGGTTGATGATCTACCTGCTTGTGTTCCTGGACTCCGCTACCTGTTTGATCCCTGCCTGTTTGCCTTGACTCTCCTGTTGCCGACCCGGATTGCCTGACCTGTATGTGTACCACCTGCCCTGACCTATTGCTTATTTGACTTCATCTCTGTCTCATCCTTCAGTCCTGCACTGCTCCTGGTTACAACTCGGCCTGCTGACTACGTCTGTACCTCTGGTACCTTGCTCTGGTACTTCCTGGTCCGCCTGGACCAGCTGCCTTGTGTGCCAATCCTCCTCAAGAGGTAGCGACCTGGTGTTCCTCTCGGGAAAGCCTATCCCTACCACTAGGGGTACTGTGAACGAGGGGTTCACTTAGACAATGTCCTTAGAGGAGGTAAGACACGTGGCATGGTGGGTTCAGACCCGCTGGTTCATGACAGGCGTAAGGGGAAGCCACTGCTTCACAGGCCAAGCTCAGAAGGGGCCCCGTAGCAGTAGCATGACAGCCTGTTTCATGCCAGATGCAGAGGCTGGCTGATGTCCCCCTTACAAGCTTCCATGCTGCGGAGTCTCTCAGACACCACCCCCCCACACACACACTTTTCTTCTCCATTCTGCAGAGCAGGACGTCTTCCTGAGAAGGAGAGTGAGGCCACAGGGGAAGGAGCAGTGAAGAGATGCTTATTTAATGGTATCTACAGCCTCATTAAGCAGTTTACCTCCATAACTCCCTGACACCTACTCTACCCCTGGCCTACATATCCCATCCTTCTTTTATCTCACTCATCCTCCCCAAGCCCCTGCTGTCTCCTTTCCTCCCTCAATTATCCAGAGCTCCTGTTCCACCCCTCCTATCTCCTATTGCTGCTGCCATGCACAGACCTCCTCCCCCCTACTTCTTGTATGAATCCCCCTTAGAGCTCCTTCCGACTACTTGCTGTGTGCTTTCTTCTTGTCCCTCCAGGTCCCTGGCTACCTGCCTCTCTCCTTTGCCATTTATTATGGTACTGTCTAAACCACATGCACCTTAAAGACCTAATATCACAGGGTTATGTGACTGTGCCCTCTACATTGTATTATGCCCCTTTATACCTTGTGTTGTGCCCCCTTACCATACCCTGTACAGTGCTCCTAGTCATACCCTAGTCATACCCTGTATACGCTATACTGTGCCCCCTTATAGCCTGTAATCAGTCACCGTATGGCAGCATTACCCAGTCACTGTATGGTGGTGTTATGCGGTCACTGTATGGGGGCGTTATCCTGTGACTGTATGGTGGTGTTATCCAATCACTGTATGCTGGTGTTATCCAGTTACTGTATGGTGACATTATCTGGTCACTGTATGACAGTGTTACCCAGTCACTGTATGGCGGTTTTATTGTATGGAGTTGTTATCCAGTCACTGTATGGGGGTGTTATCCAGTCACTGTATGGAGGTGTTATGTAGTCTCTGTATGGCAGTGTTATCCAGTGATTGTATGGTGGTGCTATCCATTCTTTGTATGGCAGTGTTATCCAGTCACTGTATGGTGGTGCTACCCATTAATTGTATAGCAGTGTTATCCTGTCATTGTATGGTGGTGTTATCCAGTCGTGGTATGGAGCTATAATGTTACAGAGTTTGTTATCCAGTTATGGTACAAGCTATTATCTAGTATGGTGGTATTATTTAGACTCTGTATGTTGGTAATATATAGTCACTATGTAATGTGCTGGACACGTGCAGGTATAGTGACCGACAACAGCTTGAGAAATACGTAATTTTACTTCTTTTGAACTAGTAATGTTAACAACAGTGAACAGTCTTAACAACAGTAATAAAGAGAGTTCTGTTTCTTTACTTAACCCTGTCTTCGGCCGCACGCCTGTGCAAAGGGAGCCTCCCTCTCCTTCACACGTCGTCTCCCAGGGTAATAGGTCGCCCGTTGTCCCACACAATAACCCGGGAATGGATCCTGCTTCCCTTCAGCTGAACCACACACTCCCCTGTACTGAGTTGCCCTGCTCTCCACCATGTGCTCTGTCTTATGGTTTCTGACCTGTATCCATCTGCAGCTGTAACACTGGCAAGCTCCTTGTCGGTTGAATTGACTCTTCTGTGCCTGTTGCCTGTAGATGCTGCGTACAGGAGTCTTGAGATGTCTTTTACATGCAGCTCCCTGTGTCCTAGTGCCCTGCACTCTGGTTGAAACTGGTTCTAGCTCAGTGACCTTGCTTTGCTTAACCACTTCAGCTCTGAGCCATTTCCCCCCTTCCTGACCAGGCCTAATTTTTCAAATCTGACATGTGTCACTTCATGTCGTAATAACTTTGGAACGCTTTTACTTAGCCAAGCGATTCTGAGATTGTTTTCTCGTGACACATTGTACTTCAAGTTAATGGTAAACTTGAGTCGATAAGTTTTAATTTTATTTATAAAAAAATCCAAAAGTTACAGAAAATTTGAAAAAATCCACTGTTTTCTAAATTTCAATCTCTCTGCTTTTAAGACAGATAGTGATGCCCCATAAAATACTTTTTAATTTACATTCCCCATATGTCAACTTTATGTTGGCATCATTTTGGTAGTGTCATTTTATTTTTTAGGACAGTAGAAGGTTTAGAATTTTAGACGCAATTTTTGCTAATTTGCAAAATCAACTTTTTTAAGGACCAGTTCAGTTCTGAAGTCAGTTTGTGAGGCTTACATAATAAAAAACCACCCATAAATGACCCTATTTTAGAAACTACACCCCTCAAACTATTCAAAACTGATTTTAGAAATGTTGTTAACCCTTTAAGTATTCCACAGGAATTAAAGCAAAATAGATGTGAAATTTCAAAATTTCACTTTTTTTGCAGATTTTCCATTTTAATAATTTTTTCCTGTAACACATCAAGGGTTAACAACAAAACAAAACTCAATATTTATTACCCCGATTCTGCAGTTTGCAGAAACACCCCACATGTGGTCGTAAACTGTTATTTGGGGATACGCTTTTTATTGGCACCATTTTGGGGTACATATGGCTTTCTGATCACTTTTTAATCTAATTTTTGGGAGGTTAACTAAAAAAAAAAAGCAGTTTAGGGGCATTTTTCTATATTTTTTTTTACACAGTTCACTTGATGGGGTAGATCATGTGATATTTTTGTAGAGCCAGTTGTTACGGACGCAACGATACCAAATATGTCTATTTTTTATTTATTTTTTTACGTTTTACACAATAAGAGCATTTTTAGAAGAAAAATCATGTTTTTGTGTTGCAGTTTTTTAAGAGCCATTTTTTTTTCATTTTTCGGGCTATAATCTTGTGTGGGGGCTCATTTTTTGGCGGGAGGAGGTGACGTTTTAATTGCTACCATTTTGGGATGCATACGACTTTTTGATTGTTTAATATTATGTTTTTGGTAGGTGATGCGACAAAAAAAGCTGTTTTGGCTTAATTTTTATTAGATTTTTTTTACGCAGTTCACTTTATGGGTAGATCATGTGATATTTTTATAGAGACGGTCGTTTCGGACGCGGTGATACCAAATATGTGTATCTTATTTATTTATTTTTATTTGTAACTTTTTTAATGAAATATTTGGGGGGAAATTATTTTTTTTTATATATATGTGATTTTTTTTTTTTTATGATACTATTTCTTTTTATTTATTTTTTTTACACTTTGTGTCCCCCATAAGGTCATACAAGACCTCAGGGGGACATTTAACTTCACTTATTTTTTTTTTTTTTTTTTACACTTGATTTCTCCTGTAACTGGGCTGACATAGTGGCCCCAGTTACAGGGGAAATATATCCCCAGAGAGGCTGTACAGCATAATACTATGCTGTACAGCCTCAGTGCAGGGCTGATCGGGTCTATGAGAGACCCGGCAGCTCCTGCACTCTCCCGGCCCCGGCGATCACGTGACCGCCGGGCCGGAACAGGAAGCGCAATATCGCTTCCTGATATGTATACACAGCGCTCGTTGAGCGCTGTGTATACAGCGATCTAGAAGGCAGGGACCCCTGGGAACGGTCCCTGCCTTCTCTTTGGGGTACCCTGCTGTCACTGACAGCAGGTACCCCACTGTGGCAGCTGCACGATTAGCGTGCAGCTGCTATCTCTGAATCGCCGTTTATAAACGGCGATTCAGAGATAGATAACCACTTCCCGGACGTTTATAGTCAACGGGCGGACGGGAAGTGGTTAAGGACCTGGGAACTCCCCATCTCCCCTGGGTCATAAAGTCCCTCAGATGGTTCGATGCACTGCAAGCAGCTCCCTCTGCTGGCCAGGAGGTGAGACTGCGGCATTACACCTTTCCCCCACGGCTTGAGGGTTGTCGTCCCGACAACTGGAGAGCTCAAAACAAAGTCTTCATACCTGGCAGGCACTCTCCCAAAGTTAGTGCGCTGTGAATGGCGCAAAGGAGCGTGGTTCTCCAAGGGTGTGGCATTCTCCACTTCCACAGTGTCATTCTCGCCTCCGTCTGCCAACGCTTGTGGCTCTTCCCTTCTTTCCAGGGGTGACTCCTCTTGCCTATCGGTGCCCTCTGAAGCTGGCCTTTGAGGGACCCACCACTCCTCATCGATGTTGGTCGCCTCCCGACTGGGAGTCTGTATGGACCTTTCTTCAGGCATCCTTTCCACAAAGGTGCAGGGCCGCAACATATTCCGGTGTAAGACCCGCGAGGGTCCTCTCCCTTCTTCTGGTCTCACCTCAAACACTGGAATGTCTGGATTCAGCTGTTGCACCACCTCGTAAGGCCTGGACTCCCATTTCCACCTTAATTTCCCAGCTCTTCTGGCTGTGCGATCTCGCACCATGACACGATCTCTACCATGTAGAGGCAATTCTCGTAATCGTCGGTTGGCTGGTAAGGTGTGGGGCCCCAGCTTCTGGGCCACTAAGTCGTACATCTCCTGAACCCTTCTTCGATGTTCCCCCATCCATGTCTTGGGGGTCCAGCCTGTGTTCTCGTCCTCAACTGGCATCATCATGTTAAGGGGGCATCTTCCATTTCTTCCAAACATCAGCATGAAGGGTGAGTACTTTGTGGTAGAGTGCACAGTGTTATTATACACCCACACAAGCTCTGCAACATAATCGGGCCACCTCTCTTTCTTTTCCTCTTCTAATGTCCTTAACAATTGCAGTAGAGTTCGGTTGAGGCGCTCACAGGCCCCGTTGCCCTGTGGATGATAAGGGGTCATCCGAGTCTTCCTAATCTGATAGAGTCGACATAACTCCTCAATGATTCTCCCCTCAAAACAGGCCCCCTGATCCGAATGCAATTGGGCAGGACACCCATATGGCAAGATAAAGTTCTTCCACAGCGCCTGTGCTGCTGATTCCGCTGTCTGGTCTTGGGTGGGGACAGCTACAGCAAACTTGGTAAAGTAATCCACTATCACCAGCAGGTATTTGAACCCCCGGAAGGATTCTTCAACAGTCAGGTAGTCCATCATCACCAGCTGTAGTGGATGGTGGGTTTGGATAATTCTGACTGGGGCCTGTTGATCTCCAGCTCTGGCCAAGTTACAACTACGACAACTTCCACACACAGCCTTTGCCATTCTCTGGAGATTAGGGTGGTAATAGTAGCGCTGCAACCACATAAACGTTTTGGCTGGCCCGAAGTGTCCCTTCTTCTCGTGCATCCACTCAACAATTTTCCTCACCTCTGCAGTAGGTAACACAACTTGCCAGGTAGGCTCGACTTTTGTGGGCAGTTGAACCCTTCGGAAAAGGACTCCCTCTCGTATAATCAACCGGTCTTTCTGCTGCCATAGTCTTTGACCCTCGGGGCTCAGGGCTTCTCGCTCCTCCCACATGGGTTGGTAATTGTCCCTGAGCCATTCCCTTACTCTGGTAATCTGATGGTCTCGGAGTTGACGTTCCTGCCACTCTTCACTAGATCCCTCCACTTGGACATTCATCACAGGAGCAACTTCTCGCACCGGGGCCGCCTGCATGAAATCTGGAGTCTCATCTTCCTCCCGGTCATCATCGATGGGCCCACCTGGGTCCTCCACAGGGTTCCGAGACAAAGCATCAGCATTAGTATTCTCCCGGCCAGGTCGGTACTGCGACTTAAACGTGAACTTGCTGAGACGAGCCATCCATCGCTGTTCCAGAGCTCCCAACTTGGGGGACTCATTGATATCCCTTGCAATTTGCCCCTCAATTGCAGGTGATACTAGTTTTAAATCCTCTGGGCACACGGTGGAACCACGGCATGGGCAGTCTCTGGCTCGGTGACCCTCCTGGTGGCATGTCCAGCACCGCTGCCCGGTAGGTCGAGATTGCCAGCTAGTCGGTCGCCTCATTGATCTAGGAAGTTGACAATTACTAGCCGGTGTAACTGGTAGTTCCTTTTTGCAGTTCAGTGCTACTAGAATCCCTTTCATCGCTTCTTCCAGAGAAGTCATCCTTGCCTCTATATTGCTCTGTTTACCAGGGGCAGTCTCTACATGCATAGCTGCTGTTATTGTCTCTGTCAGTTCTTCCTTCTCCAGGATAATGGCCTCAATAAGGATGCTATGTAAGGTCAACTGCGGTTCTAATTTTAGCCACTTTCTAAGGGTCCTCCTCAATGGTTGATTCTTAAGGCCCAGTATGAATTGATCACGTACCACCAGTTCTGCATTGGTGAATGATGCAGCATGCTGTTCTTCCCTTTTCTGTAGCATCCTAATCAGTTCCTGCAGGGCGTTTGCATACTGTGCCAGAGTCTCGTCGTCTTTCTGGAGTCGGGCAAAGAACCTCTTCCTTAACACTGCTTCAGAGGTCACATCGCCATACACATCCTCTAGCCAACTGACAATCTGTTCAAAAGTCTGCCTTTGTCTGGCCGGCTGCAGCATAACAGTTCTTCTAGCATCGCCCTCCAGCGTACTCAATGCCAGTTCAGTCTTTAGGTGCTGGGCTACATTACACAGCCTGACTGCGCTCTCTAGTCTCTCCTTCCAATCTTCCAGCAAAACATTTGCGCCATTAAACTTTGGGAGGTGGTTCAGCAAGGCGCCAAATGGGACTGTACATGACGCCTCCTTCTGCGAGGTGGTCACTCCATCAGTTGCTGTTACCGCGTCCATCCTGCCGACTACGCCACTTGTAATGTGCTGGACACGTGCAGGTATCATGACTGACAACAGCTTGAGAAATACGTAATTTTACTTCTTTTGAACTGGTAATGTTAACAACAGTGAACAGTCTTAACAACGGTAATAAAGAGAGTTCTGTTTCTTTACTTAACCCTGTCTTCGGCCACACGCCTGTGCAAAGGGAGCCTCCCTCTCCTTCACACGTCGTCTCCCAGGGTAATAGGTCGCCCGTCCCACACAATAACCCGGGAATGGATCCTGCTTCCCTTCAGCTGAACCACACACTCCCCTGTACTGAGTTGCCCTGCTCTCCACCATGTGCTCTGTCTTATGGTTTTTGACCTGCATCCATCTGCAGCTATAACACTGGCAAGCTCCTTGTGGGTTGAATTGACTCTTCTGTGCCTGTTGCCTGTAGATGCTGCGTACAGGAGTCTTGAGATGTCTTTTACATGCAGCTCCCTGTGTCCTGGTGCCCTGCACTCTGGTTGAAACTGGTTCTAGCTCAGTGACCTTGCTTTGCTTAAGGACCTGGGAACTCCCCATCTCCCCTGGGTCATAAAGTCCCTCAGATGGTTCGATGCACTGCAAGCAGCTCCCTCTGCTGGCCAGGAGGTGAGACTGCGGCATTACAACTAAATCTATTATTATTTGGGGGCAGGGCTAATATATATATATAGATTCCAATACATGACACTGTAGTGTGCCCTGTATTTCCCAATTAAGTAAATGAGGCTTGGGGAACATAGTCCACATCATTAACCACCAGGACCAGGCTGTGCTCTCTCTCAGTCTCCTGTACTATAGCATACAGAAGGGGCGTTGCTAGGTTAAAACATTCGGGGCTTTGGCCCCTGATGTTTTGTCCCAGGCCCTGAATGTCCTGCCTCCCAGCTAGATACAACTGTATTACCCTTCTCAGAATGGCAAAACAATTGAATCTAATGCACTGCAAGAGCTGAAGGACCTGTGGTGACATCACAAGTCATGTGACCAGTAAAACAGGAAGTGGCTGAGAAGGACCTGTGATGATGTCACCATCATGTGATCAGTGCAGGATAGGATAGCAGTGAAGAGGAGAAGCCCTAGGGGAAGAAGCTGTGGTGATGTCTGCTACATGAGGAGAGGTAAGTGAAGGGAGAGGCAGAGCAATGCTGGGAGTTGTGGTTATTTAACTGGGATTGTATGTTAGGGCTGAAGGGAGGGGTGTTATTTACATGGGACTGTATGTTGATGGCGGCTGTGGGAGGGAGTGATGTTATTTATATGGGACTGAACGTTGGAGGGGGCAGGGTGATGTTATTTACATGGGACTGAATGTTACAGGGGTCTGAGGGAGGGAGTGATGTTATTTACATGGAACTGAATGTTGAAGGTGGGGGCAAAATGATGTTATTTACTTGGGGCTGTATGTTGAAGTGGCTGGGGAGGAGGTGATGTTACGTATTTACATGGAACTGTATTTTGGAGGGGGCAGAAGAGATGGTGTGATGTTATTTACATGGGAATGGTGGAGGGAGGAATATAACTACAGGGGGCACTGTAGGGGCATTATAAATACTGGGGGCACTTCAGGGTGAGCATTATAACAGTAAGGGGCAGTATAAATACTGGAGCACTAGTAGGGGTATTATAAATCCAGGGGACATTATAGGCGTTCTTATTACTACTAGGGGCTCTATAGGAGGGAATTATAGATCTGCCTTATTTCTACTAAGAGCACTGTGGGGGCCTTTGCTACTGAGGGGTCTGTGTGAGGGTATTATTAATACTGGAGGGCTCTTCTACTAATGGGAGCACTCTTGGTAAGCGTTATCACTGTTGGGGCAGTATTACTAATGACGGCATTCTAGAAGAGAATTACTATTGGTGGCACTTTGAGGAGCACTATTACTATGGGGGGCATTCCTTTTTCTTCAGGATAGTATTTGGGGGTATTGGAGGGCACAGCGATCAGCAGGATAACACTGTGGGGACTCCAGGTTGGGTGATGATGATAGAAATGTGAGGAAGCTAAGATGTCTGTGTGTCACACTCTGCAGAGATGAGGCACCGCTGAAAAAGGTTGTATGGACCAAATGGGGAAGATGATGACAGAGAAGATCTACATCAGAGGAGACGTCACCTGGGAGGCACTGGATGTGAGAGGTATGTGCTGCTGTATAGCAAGTACAGCAAAATGCGGTGTGTGTGTGTGTGTGTGTGGGGGGGGAACTTAGAGAACTGGGCCATATTCATTGGGGCTTGGGCCCCAGATCTTTTGAGACCCTAGCAACGCCCCTGGCATACAGTACATGGCAGCTTCCCCTCTCTGCTCCGCTGCTATGCTGTGTAATAGTGCTTATTTTGTCACACTGAGGCTGGGTGCACCTCACGTTTTTGCCATCTGTTTAGTGTCATCTGCCACCATAGAATTTCATTGTAAAAATGTATATGTATCCGTTTTTTCCCAATGTATACGTTAAACGGATGGGAAAAACGTGATGTGAACTTACCCTTACATAATGCTGACATACAATGCCAGGATGGTCATGGAGGGGGGCATACAAAAATTTGCTGTGGGGCCCAGTAAGTTCTAGTTACACTACATCAGGAGGTTTTCTTGGAGGAATCCCAGGAGGAATGCACTTCTGAAGCAAAGATTTGTAAAACACATTATGCACCCTGAACAAAGGAGGTAATTAAAGATAGAATGATACACATTTTTTGTAGAAAGCCAGACAGTTTCTCTCAAAACAAAGTTTGGACCCAAAGGACGCTTTTTATTGGCTTATTTATACTGGATGCATTGAGCTTTTCCCAGGCTCTTGCGAGTCTGCGCCTAAACTGTGCACAATAGCATCCACTGCAGGACTCACAAAACTTAACCCAGAAACTGATGAAAACGCAGATTAAAACCATAATTACAATAAAAAGGTGAGAAGCCACTAGAGGAGCTGACATGATTGTTCATAGCAAAGCCCGCTAGGGGCAAAAAACTCTTCCACTTGTTCTGACAAACACAAAGCATCTTGAAAACTGCTCCAATTTTCGGTTGACCCGTTCAGTTTGTACGTTTGTCTCAGGATGGAATGCAAATGAAAAGGACAGTTTGATTCCCAGTCTCTTATTAAATTCCCTCCAGACTCTCGAGATAAACTGAACTCCTCTATCTGATACAATGGATATAATTTCAGAATATAAGGTATGTAATTTTTTAGCATCAGGAAGGGTCTTTAATGGAAATAGGTGATGCATTTTAGAGAACCTATCAATGACTGCCCAGACCACGGTCTTCCCCCGGGAGGGCAGAAGGTCAGTAATGACTTCCATTGAAATATGGATCCAAGGTCTCTGTGGAATGGGAAAGGGGCAAAGTAGACCCACAGGGCGTCCACTGGGTACCTTGGTCCTTGCGCAATTATCACATGCAGAGACAAAGGCAGCCAAATCTCATGACCAAGCAGGTCATCTGTTAGGCTCTGAAGACCAGATATTTAGTCCTAGCAATTCCCAGATGACTTGCAAGAGATTCCTCCAAAAATTTTCCCGGATGATCTGCTTGTACACAGAAATTAGATTCCTCGAGAATTTCAAGGTGAAGATTTTGAGGTACAAACAATTTACCAGAGGGAAGATTACTGGGAGCCAAATCCTGACAACATCGTATTTCAGAGGCAAGGTCAGGATTAATGGCAGCAATGACAATACCAGGAGGAACAATGTTACCAGGTTCAGTACTGATAAAATCACAAGTATCAAAAAGTAATAAAGCATCCACTTTCACACTACCAGACCCAGGACGATAAGTAACAAAATTAATTAAAAATGGATGACGAACAAGGCACTTAGCAGTTTCCAGGTATGTCAGGTTCTTGTGATCCATAAGTTTGCCTATATCATAATTCCCATATCATAATTCCTGTCAGCGGAGGAAAATTTTCTCGAGAAAAATGCACATGACTGAAGATTAGTTAAGGAAGATGACCCCTGAGTACTGCACCCACCCTACTTCAGAAGAATCCAAGGCATACAGAGCATCAGGGGACCAATGGAGAAGATCCACCCCCTTCCTGGTTAGACAGAAATTGCTATAATGTTTTTGATTAGGATGTGCTCCATTCCACCCCACAAGGTTCAGAAGGTTCTAGTTAGCTAGTAAATGTATATAAGAAGAGCAGTCAGAACCCCTAGTTGTCTGCAGATAGGTACTGTAATAAACTTACCTGTCTGGGCTCCAGCAGTGCGATCCTCAGCCTCGGCTGTGCCGGGAATGACGCATTGCTGAGCCACAGCTCCTGGTGACAAGACCGTGGATGCTCTCTTTCTCCCTGCAGCGGGCACATGCTGAGGGAAGTTAGCAGTGGGCTGATTCTACTCTGTGTACTAGTGTTTCTGGTTAGTGGAGCGCCAAGTCAATGGGCCTATCAGGCTCTGATCTAGGGGCTTGCCACGCTATTTAAATCCCTTCCTGATCCTGCACCATTGCAAGTGATAGTCTAGTTTGGGTCACTAGCTAGTTCCTTGTTCCCTATTCCTACATTTGTGTACTGATTCCTCTGTGCTGATTCCTAAAGGGGTTGTCCAAGTTATATTTATTGATGACCTATCCTCAGGTCCAACCCCACCGATCAGCTCTTTGAAGAGGAGGCGCGCGCCGTGCCAGAGCTGCCTCCTCTTAATTATTTACCTGCTCGCCGTAACATCCGCAGCGGCGAGCAGGTGTAATTACACCTAACTGCCCCATTCATTTGAATGGGACGGCTCGTTCCCTTACACTTGTATAGGAGTGCCTGCTAACTCCTCTATGTACTTCCATTGTCATTCTGGAAGGTCTGCTACTAGTTTGCTCACACCAGTGTTCTAATATCAGCTCCGCACATGTACTGTACACTGGGTCCCTAGCAGCCAAGTCCATCTTGACTTGCAGTGGGCCCTGGTGAACACCTAGGGGTAGCCACAGTTTCATTCTACCCAGAGTGTTTTTGGATGACTGATAACAGTTTTTGGGTTCACTGGCTGTGATTAGACGGTGACCTTAGTTCTTCCTTTAGGCTAGTTTCACATTTAGAGCACAGCTCTCCGGCAAGCTGTCCAGTGATGACTCCACTGTACAGATGGTTAGCACAAGCACATTTAAACATAAGCACAGTCTTTAGAGGTGGCTTAGACAGTTTTCTCAAGGCCATATATAGGGAAGGGTAGACAGTGTAATAGTGCTCTCCGAGTCTCTTTCCAGTTAAGCTGTACAATCTGTTCAATCTGACCAAAGAGGTGCTACTTTTCCCTTCCCACAGTAACCTCAGCTGTGTGTAACCTTCTAACACATGGTCAGTCTATACTTTCGATATGATGGGGGACTAGAGGTGGTTTATTGCCCCAACCAAAATGCAGGGTAATCTATAGCCAAAGTTGCCTTCTCTAACAATTACTCTGCATTCTTCCTTGAATGGCAGGTGATCCTTCTGATAGGTTGAATATCTCTCTCAGAGGTAGGCACTTTCCACAGTAGTTTTCTGACTGCTTTTGGCTCACAGGGCAGGAGTATCCCTGTCTGCTGCTTTCTTTCACAGACACTAGATGCAAACAGCTACTAGATACATTGGTGGGGGACACGCCTGGCAAATATCACTACGGCCAGCTAATAAACCCCTTCTCCCTATATACATCCTTTGAGATATCAAGTGCACAGTAAAATTACATAAATTCCTTATGCAGTGGGCCGCCAGCACACTGCACATGGCCTTGTCTGCATATTGGTCCGCAAACAATGGATCTGCAATATATGGATACTTTCCTGTTTTTCTCACTCCCATCAACAGAAAGGGCTAGAATGGGACCATTTCTATAATTTGTGGAATAGCCACACAGATCTGCAAAAAATATAAATGTATGAATGGCCCCATATAGAAATGAATGGGTCAGCGTGCTATCCTCAAAAATGCAGGTAGCACATGGATGAAAAGTATGGTTGCGTGCATGAGTCCCAAATCATTAAAGACTATAGAAGAAGCAATGTGGTCAGAGACCAAATTACTTTTTCTGTATTGCAGAAATTGATTCTTGTGGGAATGGTTGTTTGATAAGGTATGCTGTTTAGGCCAGCATTTTTGATGGCATTCTTTGGTTTGTGGCAGAAAATAGGTACAGTATTTGCAGCCTGCTAGTATGAGATATTCAAGATCAGGAAGGTTATGTTGGGTTTATGGTTAGGAAATCCAAGACAGATCTGTTTCAGAAGGATTGTAGTGCTAAAATTAAGAGTTGGCCACTTTCTGGCTACTTGTGACCAATGTGTATGTACGTAAGATGATATGGCGCTTACTAATATAGCCTTTGTTGATGTTCTTTGGCATTTGCTTTATTTCTTAAACCATGTGCCATTGCTGGGCAAATCTTATGTGCTGTCCACAAAGAGGACCTGTCCATAAGAATGCTGATGGAGGGTCATGTGAAGAGTCACATCACTCATTCTTCTCCATTCAAACATATTGTATCTGCATTAAACTACAAACTGTTACAATGCACATGGCAGGTGGAGTGTGTGTGAATGGAGGAAGCTTAAAGAGGACCTTTCACCTCTCCTGACATGTCTGTTTTAATTAATTAATGCATTCCCCATGTAATAACAATTCTGGAGCATCTATTCTTATGAATCTATATTGTGTCATTCCTTTATTATTTCTACTAGAAGTTATGAATGAATTGCTATTATTTTTCAGTAAGGGTACAGAGGGGAGGTAACCAGTTGGGGGGGTGTACCTGCACACATGAACATGGCAACACTGATTGGATAGAGTGAGTCTGTGCAGATACACCCCCAACTGGTTACCTCCCCTCTGTATCCTTACTGGAGGCTAATAGCAATTCAATTATAACTTCTAGCAGGAATATTAACCCTTTCAGTACCGAGCCACTTTTCACCTTAAATCCCAGGACGATTTTTGCAAATCTGACATGTGTCACTTTATGTGGTAATAACTTTAGAACACTTTTACTTATCCAGGCCATTCTAAGACTGTTTTCTCGTCACATATTGTGCTTCACGACAGTAGTAAATTTGTGGCAAAATATTTCATTTTTATTTATAAAAAAAAATACCAAATTTAGCAAAAATTTTGAAAAATTAGCAAATTTCAAAATTTCAATTTCTCTACTTTCAAAATACATAGTAATACCTCCAAAATAGTTATTATTTTACATTCCCCATATGTATACTTTATGTTGGCATAATTTTATAAATGTAATTTTACTTTTTTTGGACGTGAGAAAACTTAGAAGTTTAGAAGCCGTTTTTCAAATTTTCAACACAATTTCCAAAACCATTTTTTTGAGCACCAATTCAGATATAAAGTGATTTTGGGAATCTTACCTAATGGAAACCACTAATAAATGACCCCATTTTAGAAACTACACCCCTCAAATTATCAAAAACTGATGTTACAAACTTTATTAACCCTTCAGGTGTTCCACAAGAATTAAAGGAAAATGGAGGTGAAATTTCAAAATTTACATTTTTTGGTAGATTATTCACGTTAATAATTTTTTTCTTGCAACACAGCAAGGGTTAACAGCAAACTAAACTTCAATATAAATTACTCTGATTCTGCAGTTTACAGAAATACCCCATATGTGGTGGTAAACGTCTCTATGGGTTTGTGGCAGTGGCCAGAAGGAAAGGAGCCCCATGTGGATTTTGGAGGCAGATTTTGCTAGAATGGTTTTTAGGCACCATTTTGTAATTGAGAGACCCTGACGTACCCCTACAGTGGAAACCCTCAAAAAGTGACCCCATTTTGGAAACTAAACCCTTTAAAGAATATATTAAGGGGGGTACTGGCTATTTTGACCCCCTTTTTCGGAATTTACGGAATTTGGAAACACTTGGCTGTGAAAATGAAAAGTTTCATTTCTTCCAATAAAATGTTGCTTTAGCCCCAGATTTTTCATTTTCACAAGGGGTAACAGGAGAAAAGCATCCCATCATTTGTTACCCATTTTCTCCTGAATACAGCAACACCCCATATGTGGTGGTAAACTGCTGTGGGGGCACATGGCAGGACTCAGAACAGAAGGAGTGCCATATGGATTTTGCAGCACAGATTTTGATGGATTGGTTTGCGGGAGACATTGATTTTTATTTTTTTGAGTTATTGTCTTATGTGGGGGCTCATTTTTTGTGGGATGAGGTAAAGTTTTCATTGGTACCATTTTGGGGTACATAAGACTTTTTGATCGCCTGCTATTACACTTTTTGTGAGTCAAGGTGAAAAAAATAGCTTTTTTGACATGTTTTTTTTTTTTTTTTTTTTTTACAGCATTCACCCGAAGGGGCAAATCATGTGATATTTTTATAGAGCAGGCTGTTACGGACGTGGTGATACCCAATATGTCTAATATTTTCATTTTTATTAAGTTTTACACATTAGATACATTTTTGAACAGAATAAAATCTTTTTTTGTGTTGCCATATTCCGAGAGCCATATTTTTTTTATTTTTTGGGCGATTGTCTCAGGTAGGGTCTAATTTTTTGCGGGACGAGGTGACGGTTTGATTAGTACCATTTTGGGGTTAATACGCCTTTTTGATCGCCTGCTATTACACTTTTTGTGAGGCAAGAGGGAAAAAAATGGCTGTTTTGGCATAGTTTTTAAAAAAAAAATTTTTACAGCATTCACCTGGGAGGCCATCTCATGGAATATTTTTATAGAGCAGGTTGTTACGGACACGGTTATACACAATATGTCTAACATTTTTATTTTTATTAAGTTTTACACATTAGATGCATTTATGTCACGCGAGGTCGGCGTCGCGCTCCCTCTGCACGACATCGCCGGACCTCTCCGCCCCCCTAGAGACGAGCAATAGGGAATTGAAGTGCTGGTCTTGTCAGCCAGCACTTCATGTGTTAATTCTCTGTTTGGGTTTAGCCATGTGGTGCTGATCACACCACATGGCTACTTTACATATTGTTTTGACAGCTTGCTCCGCCTCAGGTCATGTGATGCTGGCCACATCACATGATCCTGGGCGGGCTATTTAAAGATGGCAACTGCCTTACTCATTGCCTGTGATTAGTTTATACCTTTGATCAGTGCTTGTGTGACCTTGTGTTTTGGATTTGCTATTTGGACTCTGACTTTGGACTTGGACTTGGACCTCTCTTCTCTTGACCCCTGGTATTTACGCTATCTCCTGTGTTTGACCTGGCTTGCTGACTACTTTATCTTTGTGTTTGTTCCGTCTGTGTTTTGTCTCTCCCTGTGTTCCCTTTCCCTCCCTCTGCACTTACCCAGTATAGGGAACGTCTTCGTGGTTGTCCGCGGCCGCCTAGGGCCGTTTGAGGCAAGTAGGTAGGGAAAGAAGGGGGGTTTCAAGTACAGGGCACACCTTCCCTTGTCTCCCCCGTGACAGAATCACAGGCCGTATCATATGGAGCAATTGCGGGTGCTCACGGACCAGGTTCCGGGTATGGCGCAGATGATCCAGGACCTGGCCGAGAGGCTCCTACATCAGGAGCAGCTACAACCTGCACTAGTAGCGGCTCCCTCCACATCTAACCCCATTGTGGAACCTCATGTTAAATTGCCGGATCGGTTTTTGGGGAACCGGAAAACTTTCCGTTCCTTTAAGGAGAGCGTAAAATTGTATTTTCGTTTACGTCCTCACTCCTCGGGTGCCGAGCAGCAGCGGGTAGGAATAATTATTTCCTTGCTGCAAGGTGATCCGCAGGAATGGGCCTTTTCTTTACCGCCTGACTCCCCAAGCTTGCAGTCTGTGGAAGCATTTTTTCAGGCCTTAGGCCTATTATATGAGGAGCCTGACTTGACTTCTGTAGCTGAGACTCAGCTCAGAGACATTCGGCAGGGTAACCGTCCAGTAGAGGATTACTGTGCTGAGTTTAGAAAGTGGTGTGTTTCCTCTGGATGGAATGACCCTGCTTTGAGAAGCCAGTTTAGGGTGGGGCTGTCTGACCATCTTAAGGACTTACTTGTCAGTTACCCTACTCCTGACACCCTAGAGGCGACCATGACACTAGCCATTAAACTGGATCGTCGAGTGAGGGAGAGACGGAGGGAACGTTCAGATATTCCTCAGGTTGTCGTCCTGCCTGAATCCCCTCTTCTGAGTCCACCTTCTACCAGGGTCCCGGAGGAGTCCATACAGTGGGGAGGAACTTTGAGAGATCAGAGACGCTTGAATGGAACCTGTTTCTACTGCGGTGAGACGAACCACTGGCTCCAGCAATGCCCGAAACTTCTGCCCTCTAGAGAGCTTTCTGCCGGAAGTAAGGTAACCCCAGCGGTGGTAAGGAGGAAAGTATTATTACCTATCTCCATTGCGTACAACCAACTCAGGGGGTCCGGTAAGGCTTTTGTTGATTCTGGTTCTGACATTAATTTTATTGATTTTGATTTTATACAATCTGTGGGGATTCCGCTAGTTCCTTTAAGGGAGGTGATTGAAATTATCGCACTGGATTCCACTCCATTGAATAATGGGAGAGTGGAGTTTTGTACTCCTGAGGTTGTATTAACTGTAGGAATTACCCATACCGAGACTTGTTCCTTCCTTGTATTAAAGGATTTACCTGCCGACCTTGTTTTAGGTCTGCCATGGTTACAGGACCACAACCCTGTGATCAACTGGTCGGTAGGTGAATTGGAAAAATGGGGAATGAATTGTGACAAATGTTGTAAATCAGTATTGCTGTTTGGAGGTACCACTGAGTCTCTTTCCTTGCCCAAGTATATCGGCGATTTTTTCGGACGTTTTTTCCATGTCCGAGACTGAGTTCCTCCCTCCTCACCGGCAATATGATTGCGCCATCGACCTTATTGAGGGATCCAAATATCCCAAAGGTCGCATTTATAATCTCTCTACTCCTGAACGTGAGTCCATGAGGGATTATCTCAAAGAGAGTTTGGCCAAGGGTCACATCCGGCCTTCAGTTTCTCCCATGGGGGCAGGTTTTTTCTTTGTTGGTAAAAAGGATGGAGGATTGAGGCCCTGTATCGATTACAGGGAGCTCAATAAAATCACTGTTAAAAACAGATAACCGTTGCCCCTTATTCCTGACTTGCTGAATCAGGTCCAGGGGGCCTGTTGGTTCACCAAGCTGGATTTGAAGGGGGCATACAACCTAATCAGGATTCGTGAGGGGGACGAATGGAAAACTGCTTTTAATACCCCGGAAGGTCATTATGAGTACTTGGTAATGCCGTTTGGGTTAAGTAACGCTCCGGCAATTTTCCAAAACTTTGTCAATGACATTTTTAGACCATTTATTGGGAAACTTGTAATTGTCTATATTGATGACATCCTGATTTTTTCTGCAGACTGGGAAAGTCACGTATCTCACACCAGGCAAGTGCTGGAGGTGTTGCGTGAAAACAAGTTGTTCGTTAAAGGGGAGAAGTGTACCTTTGGTGTTCAGGAAGTGGCCTTTTTGGGATACATTCTCATCCCTTTTTCTTTCAAAATGGACCCAGTTAAAGTACAGGCCATTGTGGATTGGGTGCGACCTTCCTCTTTGAAGGCTCTCCAGCGATTTCTGGGGTTTGCTAATTTTTATCGTAAATTTGTCAAAAATTTTTCAGTGGTAGCCAAACCCATTACGGATTTGACTCGCAAGGGGGCTGATCTGGTCAATTGGCCCCCTGCAGCTATTGAGGCCTTTGAAAGGTTAAAACAGTGTTTTATTAATGCTCCTGTGTTGGTCCAGCCTGATCAAAGTAAGCCTTTTGTAGTTGAGGTGGATGCATCTGAAGATGGTGTGGGGGCAGTACTGTCCCAGGGGTCTTCCACCTTAACTAATCTTATGCCATGCGCCTTCTTCTCCCGCAAGTTCTCTCCTGCCGAGAGGAATTATGACATTGGTAATAGGGAGTTACTTGCAATCAAGTGGGCATTTGAGGAATGGCGTCATTTTTTAGAAGGGGCAGTTCACCGCATTACGGTCCTCACGGATCATAAGAATTTAATGTTTTTAGAATCGGCTAAGCGATTGAATCCTAGACAGGCGAGGTGGGCTTTGTTCTTTACTCGTTTTGATTTTTGTGTTACCTTCAGACCCGGGAGCAAGAACGTTAAGGCCGATGCCTTATCCCGAAGTTTCCAGGCGTATCAGCCTCCTGACGTCCCTCCTGAGCCCATCCTGCCAGCTGATATCATCGTGGCCGCTACCTCATCTGACCTCGCTTCTGAAATCTCGGCAGGACAACATCTTGCTCCCACTGGTACCCCCAATGACAAATTGTTTGTGCCGGCTCATTTGCGGTTGCGACTGCTGGGTGAGTGCCATAATTCTGTTTTGTGTGGACATCCTGGCATCAATGCCACCAAGGAGTTGGTCTCTAGGCAGTATTGGTGGCCGTCAATCTCCAGAGATGTTCAGGCTTTTGTAACGGCGTGTAACACTTGTGCCAGGTCCAAGAATTCCAAGACACGACCTATGGGTGAGTTACATCCTTTACCCATACCTAGCAGACCTTGGTCACATCTGTCCATGGACTTTATCACAGATTTGCCGTGCTCTGAGGGTAAAACCGTGATATTTGTGGTGGTTGACAGATTCAGCAAAATGTGTCATTTTATTCCTTTGTGTAAATTACCCTCTGCGAAGGTCTTGGCGTCCGTGTTCATTGATAATATTGTCAAACTGCATGGTGTTCCTGAGAATATCGTTTCTGATAGGGGAGTACAGTTTGTGTCTAGGTTCTGGAGAACGTTCTGTAATAAGATTGGTATCTCTTTGTCCTTTTCATCAGCCTTTCATCCGGAGACTGAACGTCTTAACCAATCAGTTGAGCAATATCTCAGATGTTATGTTTCTGATAACCAGCATGTGTGGGCCAGATTCCTGTCTCTGGCTGAGTTTGCAATTAATAATCGTGTTAATTCATCCTCTGGGATGTCGCCGTTTTTCTGCAATATGGGTTTTCATCCACGCTTTAGCTCCTTTTCCCCATCTGCGTCGGTTGTCCCAGAGGTCAATGATTTTTCTCAAGAACTGTGCACAGTTTGGGCACAGGTTCAGTCGAACCTGGAAAAGGCCCAAGGAGTTCAAAAAGCTAAGGCTGATAGAAAACGTTCTAAGGGTGTGAATTTTAAGGTTGGGCATAAGGTATGGCTATCGACTAAAAATCTCAACATGAGGGTACCATCCTACAAGTTTGCACCTCGCTTCATTGGTCCTTACAGGATCACCAAGGTGATCAATCCGGTTTCATTTAGGTTATGTTTACCCGACTCCCTTCGTGTTCATAATGTTTTTCATGTGTCTTTGCTCAAACGTTATGTTGCTCCCGTTGGTCCTGAGGAACAGTCTCCGCCTCCGGTTGAGGTAGCAGGACAAATGGAGCACGAGATTGCCAGAATTGTGGATGTGAGAAGGGTCCGGAATTCCTTCCAGTACCTCGTACATTGGAAGGGGTTCGGTCCTGAGGACAGGTCTTGGGTACCGTTGACCAGGATGCATGCAGACTCGCTCATCCGAAAGTTCCATCTGCAGCATCCCGATAAGCCTGCTCCCGCTGGTAAGGGTCCGGTGGCCCCTCGTGAAGGAGGGGGTACTGTCACGCGAGGTCGGCGTCGCGCTCCCTCTGCACGACATCGCCGGACCTCTCCGCCCCCCCTAGAGACGAGCAATAGGGAATTGAAGTGCTGGTCTTGTCAGCCAGCACTTCATGTGTTAATTCTCTGTTTGGGTTTAGCCATGTGGTGCTGATCACACCACATGGCTACTTTACATATTGTTTTGACAGCTTGCTCCGCCTCAGGTCATGTGATGCTGGCCACATCACATGATCCTGGGCGGGCTATTTAAAGATGGCAACTGCCTTACTCATTGCCTGTGATTAGTTTATACCTTTGATCAGTGCTTGTGTGACCTTGTGTTTTGGATTTGCTATTTGGACTCTGACTTTGGACTTGGACCTCTCTTCTCTTGACCCCTGGTATTTACGCTATCTCCTGTGTTTGACCTGGCTTGCTGACTACTCTATCTTTGTGTTTGTTCCGTCTGTGTTTTGTCTCTCCCTGTGTTCCCTTTCCCTCCCTCTGCACTTACCCAGTATAGGGAACGTCTTCGTGGTTGTCCGCGGCCGCCTAGGGCCGTTTGAGGCAAGTAGGTAGGGAAAGAAGGGGGGTTTCAAGTACAGGGCACACCTTCCCTTGTCTCCCCCATGACAATTTATGAACAGAATAAAATCTTTTTTTGCGTTGCCATTTTCTGAGAGCGATATTTTTTTTATTTTTTGGGCGATCGTCTCAGATAGGGTCTCATTTTTTGCGGGACGAGATGACGGTTTGGTACCAATTTGGGATTAATACGTCTTTTTGATCGCTTGGTATTACATTTTTTGTGAGGCAAGGTGATCAGAAAATGGCTTTTTTTGCATTGTTTTTATTTTTTACGGCGTTTACCTATTTTTATAGAGCCGGTCGATACGGACGCGGCGATACCTAATATGCCTGCTTTTCTTTTTTTCCCTATTTTTTACAATTTTTTTAACTTTATTTTGGGAAAATTGCGCTTTTTTTTTTTTTTACTTGAAACGTTTATTTTTTTTTTTTTTTGTTAAACTTCATTTTTTTAACTTCTCTTTTTACTTTATTTTTTTGTCCCAGTCTGGGACTTCAACTTTTGGGGGTCTGATCCCCTGCACAATGCATTACAATACTTCTGTATTGTAATGCATTGGCTGTAAGTGTATTACACAGTGTAATACACTTACAGCTTCCTGCCTGTGAGATCCAGGGGGATGGATCTCACAGGCTTCCGTAGAAGGCAGCCCGATGCCTAAGGAAGGCATCGGGCTGCCTTCCCTGCCATCAGGTCCCTGTCACAGCAGCGTGTGGACCCGATGAGCTCTTCCTCCCAGCGCCGACATTGCACATGCCGCGGCAGTGTGAGGGTTAACGCACCGGCATCTGTGTTTTCACCGATTCTGGTGCATACAGCAGGGGTCCGGCTATCGGCCACTGCCGGACCTCTGCAGCTGATCGGGCGAGCGCAGCTCCTGCGCCCGCCCGATCAGAGCGCCGTACCAGTACGGCGCTGGGACTTGTGTCGGGCGCTGGCAGTGTAAGGGTTAAAAGAACAACAAAACATAGAGCCATAAGAATAGATGCTCCAGGATTGTTATTACATGGGGAATGCATGAATCTATTAAACCAGGCATGTCCAGAGAGGTGAAAGGTCCTCTTTAAAGGGGTTGTCCCAGACATATCCTCTTATTCACCCAGACAGCCCTCTGAGCATTTCAAGGACTTTTTCAGCAGATCCGGTGACGTACCGAGTTTCTTAATGGGAATGCTAGACGGAGGCTTTCGCCTAATAGTGAGCCTGATGACGTCATCAGCCACACTGCTAGGTGGAAGCCTCCGCCTAGCATTGTAAAAAATGTAAGCAAACGGCCTTTGCCCTTCGATATGCAGTGCAGGGCAAGGGAGAGCTTTGGAGCATGAAATGATCCAATACTTCTATCAGAGGGTCTGCGTGGGTGAAAAAGGGGATATATAGAGCTGAACCCGGACAACCCCTTTAATGATGTGTCTGGTCACATGACCTTCTTTCAGCAGCCATTTTATGGACGGGACCTCCAAATGGACAGCACAAAAGACTTAGCCAACAAGGAGGCATACCTTATGAAATATAGACAGGAGCACAGAATATGAACAACGGCTACTTTAGAAATTGCAATATATTCATATTGATCAACCGTAGCCAGAAAGTTGTCCATGGGAAAATAAGTACTGTCTAGTTCTTTCCATTCAGGCATTTAGACTTCAAGTCTTTGTGCATGACAAGTCCCACTTCAGTGTATCACATGTGTAGTTTATCAAGACGTGTTTATTTTAAGTTTATTTAAGTTTATTTTAGTTACACAAGTTCATATCTTATTCATTTAGAACCTGAGCTGCAACCGAAGCTTGAAGTTGGGAATCTACCAGTACCTCACAGAAAAAAATCCCTCCCAAATAAACCTTAAAGTGTAACTGC